>WYDI02019108.1:0-17884 GCA_009867235.2 Psittacus erithacus | reverse complement strand
ATGGGGCAGCCACAGCTTCTCTGGGCCCCCTGTGCCAGCGCCTCAGCACCCTCCCAGGGAAGAGCTTCTGCCTAAGATACTAACTATTCCATGATTCTGTGATTCTATAAGACCTCATCTCAATCCCCCATCTGGCAGGTTAAAGCTATTCCCCCCCTGACATGCCATACAACACCACCAGCGGAGGAGACCACCGTCTTTCTTCTTCCTTGCCCCCGTGGCCCATGTGCAGGGCACCTGATTGTTTTTCTAGCATACATTAATGCAAGGCAGAGTTGTGCAACACAGCACTGTGGATGGAAACCAGCCAGCTCATTTGCACCAGGAAAACAGCTATTACATGCACGCGATCAGCAGCGTTAGCCCTATTACAGGGCTGTAAAGTCTGAGAAGGTCACGGAGCCCTGAGGACTGAGCCGTGAGCTCCAATACTTAATGACTAAATGAGCTGCTTTTGATTTCGGTCTTGACTTCTCCTCCATGCTGGCAGTAATTATCAGCAAAAATATGATTCACTGACAGAAACGAGCTGTAGACCACTTAGATATGGAGCTAAGGTGGAGCAGCCACCCTTGCCACCAACCTCACAAACTGCTCACAGACCTTCAGCCACCAGAGACTCCCTAAGCACCCCCAGCTTTAATTCACTGCTGCTGTTTTCTTTCCTTCAAAAATGGAACAGGAACTTCAAGCATCTGAAGTTTCACACAGGAAATGATACTGAAACTACTGATATGAGCAGAGCAAAACACTGCGGGTGTATGCACGGTGTCTGCAGAGGATGTGCTAAAAGAAGAAGTGGCAAAGCTGATGACCAAGCTCAGAGAGAGCACGGCTTAGCAGAGCAGGTTGGTGAACTGCAGACTTTCACACATACAGACAAAGAAAAGCAAAGCTGTGTGGACACCGGGGTGTTTATTTGCCTTCATGCAGCTGGTGCCAGGCGCTGGCTCGCCCGGCTGGACATCGGCAAGTTTTGTTTAACCCCAGAACAGCTTTGGCTCCATCTCCAGTTCCAGCTCTGTCCTTGGAGCTCCCATGGCTGGCCAGAGCCACTCAATGTGCTCCTGAAGGGCATTTCAGAGGAATACCACTATCACTTACAGGCCTCTCAATAGAATCATAGGATAGGCAGGGTTGGAAAGGACCAATGGGCATGATTTGGTTAAAAATCAGCTTTCTGCTCACTAGCAGCTGTTTTAAAGGTCTGAGTTGGAAGCAAAACCTTTGGTATTGACCACTAAACCAATCTGCTTTAAAGTATAACATAATTCAGGTTGATTCCCAACCAGAGGTGTATGTTCAGTTCACTTTCGCCATGGACCTTTGACATGAGCTCTCACACACGGAGAGCTGTGCTCGGTTCTGTGCCAGGAGATATGAAAACCAAACAGCACCAGAACAAATACTTCACTTCTCCAGGGAAACTAACACGTAAACCACTTTTGCATACCACGGTCTGCAAAGTGCAGAGCACACACCAAGCACAAACAAAACCCTGATTCCACACACTACTTGGACAAAAGCCCCACCGAATTCACCCTGGAACTGCTGCCTCCAAAGGGGATTTTGTAAGAGCAAGGCTGGCTCCAATACAAGAACCAAGCAGCTGCAGCCCTACCTTCATACCAGTGTCAATCCCACAGGCTGTTCTGTTGGCTTTTGTAGGTGAGCATCCCCAAATACAGCACAACAACATATGAACAGCCTGAGTATTTTTCCCCAGCTCTTATCCTGTCAGACACACACCAGCTGACGGTTTTTATCGCAGGCTGCTTTTATAGTCCTACCTTCACCACTATAAACTTAACCTACTCCTGTTGACCCAGTTCAGAGATGTAGAGCAGAAGAGATGAGGTCTCAGCGCAACTTCACCTAAGTGAACACGCTTTCACCAGATTCCAATGTGCACATTAACTTTTAATGCCTAAAGCAGATTTCACCACGGCTACAGTTGTTTTTCAGGAGTGTCTTTGTGGGTGTGCAAAAGCTAATTACAGAAAGGTGGGAAACTGTTTGAGTTCTCCCATAAATGATGGGGACACGGCAAACAGCTGAGGTAGCCATAAAAACACTCCGAATGTAAACTAAAGGTAAAAAGGTTTCCTTTGGTTTACTTTGCTGGGTTATTGTAAGGAAGTCACATGGGTGCAATAGCTACATGAACTGCAGATAGCTCTGCAGAAGGAGAGAGCTGGGTGGTTCAGAGTCAGATGTATTGCTTGAAATTCCGCATGTGAGTATGATCTGGCTACGAAAACTGACTTGCAATCTATAACTTGTGAACTGCAGGAAAAGTGGAGGAGAAGGGACCCTCAACCCTATAGCATCTTCCACTGCTATATTCCCTCTAGATGGCATAACACCTTTTTCATGTTTGAAAGAGCAACCCTTTACATCATTTAAGGAGGATCTATATGAGGAAAGAGAATTGATGTTGTTACAGAATAGGGAAGACAGCAATCACATGAAAGCAAGCCTGTCTTGTTAAATCTTGATGTTAGAACCCTGCCTTGCATAAGAAGGGACAACAAAGGCTTTCAGTTACCCACATTTAGTCTTTCCTCAATCCACTACAGTCACCCCATTGATAAAGTTTACCTTTGACAGAGCCTGATGGGAAATAAGGTGTTTGCAGCAGCAATATACTTCTTGCTGATAAAGAAGAGATATGGAGAAAAATCATCTTATCTGGGCAGAATGGAAGGAGCAACCCTATAGGACTATTCCCATATTTCTGGATTTTCTTTTCTATAATATCTAGATGACGGCTGATAATTCCCCAGAGGAGGTGGAGACTCTCAGAGTGGTTTTGCTTTCCTTCAGCATAACCAAAATAACATTGTCCTGACAAAGGGTGGGTTTTGGCCAACCCCTGAGAATCTGCTACCCTGCAGAGCTCGCAGATGCCCCTCTGCACGTCCAAAGCTCTTTGGCAGGCAGCTGCAGGGCTGGAAGGGCGTTTAGCTGAGGAGCAGATGCTCTGTGCAGCATTAACTCCCTCACGTGGTTACAGCCACATGAGGAAACCCGCACGTAACGGCTGAGCCAGGGCAGTTGGTGGCTCACTAAATCCTAAATACCCCAAAGCTCTCTTCCAGGCTGCTTGGGAATGGGATTTGTAACTGAAACAGAAAAAGGTAATCTTTCCTTTATAAATACTTATTGTCCCAATATAATTACGCATCACATTCTTCAACTGGTAACGTCACCTGGCACTTAATCAAGGCTTGAGGAGATCTCAAGTGAAATCCTGGTAAAAATGCCAACTGGTTTCAGAGAGACCCAAATTTCACCTCCTAATCTCATCTGAGGCTATAATTTACATCTTGATTTCAATCCCACGTGAGTAAACCCGCTGTAACTTCACTGACCTTCAGGAGGTCGCTCCTGTTCTATGCTGGTGCAAATGGGAGTGACTCCAACGCGGAGTGAGGACTCGATGACATACACAGCATCAGGGATGAATCAGAATGGGAATGGGGTATTAAACAGCGCCATAAAACAATATAGGTTAGAAGGGACTTTGAGGTCAACATAGCCCAACCTCTTGCTCAAAGAAAGGCCAACATCAAAATCAGATCGGGTTGCTGATGGCCTTATGTGGATAAGCTCTGAAAACCTCCAAGGGTGGAGACCATGCAACCTCTGCTCAACCCATCCCACTGCTTCAGTCAGAGTGAACATTTCTTCCTTGTGACCAATCTGAATTTCCCTATCAGACAAAGAAAGAAGATGAGGAGGAAAAGGGAGAGGAGGATTAACACAAAATGCCAAGGCAATACCGAATGGAAGGCTCAAGGTTCATATTCTGAGAGTGCACTCATACAATACAAGCACTGGAAAGAAAAAGATAGGGTGTGTGCAGTGAGTAGGAAACGGGTAAGCTCCAGGTTAAGTATAAAATAAGCAACAGTCCCTGGTGGCAGCACATCAGACAACACTCATTTTATTGTTAGAGTAAAAACATATTCCCTTCAGAAAAGCAAACAAAAAGCCCTACTGAGTGTTACAATGCATGCCAAGCAATTACTGCTTTCCACAATGTGTCCTGTGACTCACTGTGACCCAATAAATTGGCATATGGTGCTCATTCAGGGTATATAACTCACGTATTTGCAATAGCTCTAAAGAGCTAGTAGTTACTTGGGCTGTAGTTAATTGGGGGGGTTAATTTCCCCATGGCAATGCAGTAAATGTCATGCTTATTATTTTATTACTATTTAAAAAAAAGATGGGTTTAGTGGCAGGCGAGTGCCATTAATGCCCGAAATCTCCTGTATGCTGGGGAAATCCATTCAGACAACCTGTGGCATGCAAAAGCACAGAAATAACTGGTAAATACTACCTGTGGTCTTCTGGGTCCAGATCTGCCTGATGCCAAGAGCAATCAAGTCCTTTTTGGCTGCAAAGGATAGGAGGGCACTCAATACCTTGCAGAAGGCACTCAGTAGCTGCCAAAAAATCAAGCTTTTCATGTGCCAGCACCCCATGAAAGGGCAAACCCTGAAGTGCATACGACAGAAATGGTTCTCTTCACTTATGAGGGAAGACAATCTGCAGGAGAGACACAGAGCCAGCACTCCCGAAGGTGCCAAACATTCTCCCTGCTTGGGAAAGGTGCACTTCCTATGGTTATCTGCCTTAAAAACCAGCTCTAACTATCTTATTGAAGAAGACAAAGAAATAACAAAGCATCTGTCTTTCCCTGAGTCTGCCCAAGAGCATGAGTGGACTGGAAATCCAGGTTTCATCCTTAATAAGGCATGAGAGATGCTTAAAAGGAGGGAGGAAACTGTGCAATTACAAGAGAATTCTTCTCCTGTCATCAAGATTACTCAGAGGAGCCTAGAATACACCATGACTTGTGAGTACCACCTAGAGAATATGGTTTCAGAGTGTTAATGGAGCTATCTGTCATACAGAGATGATTTCGTGGGGGGAAAAAAACCTTTCCAGGCAGGGTCTCCCTAACGTCTGTATACACTTGACACAAGTCCAGCGAAGCCAGTGCTTTTCATTGCAAAAGTGGATCAGTAAGACAGAAGTGGGGATACAGGGAGACTGAGATGAGCTCTTAGGCACAAGTTCTTCCCTGTGAGGGTGCTGAGGTGCTGGCACAGGGTGCGCAGAGAAGCTGTGGCTGCCCCATCCCTGGCAGTGCTCAAGGCCAGGTGTGGAAGACAGTTGGAACTGTGCCTGAACCAAGACTGCCAGGGTCTGACCTGCCCTATTTCATTCTTATTCTAAGGATTCTTTGCTAGCACTCACAAATCCCCTCAGAAACATCTCTGCTTTATGAACCTGCTTGCTGCATCTCACCCACCCTCATCTAGGAACGCACCTGAGAGAGTGCAGAAGTACATAAAAAGCAAGTAGAGCTCAGACCTTTTTCCAACCAAAAATTGTACTCATCTATGCACAGATGTCATGGCATTCATTTCACCCAAGGAGATAAAACCAGCAGTTAAGTAATAACCACCTTCTCCTCAACACAGACCCTCCCTCAGAGGAGGCGATGCTGCCTTTGTCCAGATCTCAAATCCTTGTTCTCTTGTTGGGTAACTCATGACAGTGTTAAGTAGATTTTCATTACAGGGTATTATTTGTAGCTGCTGTTTTCACGAAGCAGCTGTAAAAACCAAGTGAGATTTATGTTCCTTTTTCAATTGCTTGAAATAATTAGTGTTAAATTTAGACTCTGAAATGACCTACTGATTTCTCTGGTTTTTTAATACAGAAGCTACAAAGTGACCTACCACCACCAGCCAGGCTTGGGCCAGAACAGCACGTGCTCCATCTACCATCCCAAATGTGCTCGAGATGAGGAAATAATCTAAGTTCTCCAAACAACCCTTCAGAAATAAGTGCTGGTTGTGCTGGGTTGTTTTAACCACTGCACTGTGTGCTACTCTGCTCCAATCTCAACTATTCTGGTCTCACCAGTTGCAAATGGGCACCCTGGATCTGGATCACGCTGGTAAGCTCAATGGAAAACAAGTCCAGAACTGAGACCCAGACCAGCATTTTGCAGCTGACTTGAGGATTTATACTATTAAAAAAGCCCTGACCTATGTAGGGCATTCAAATATCCAACTTGGAGCTTGTGGTTTGCTCCCATCTCTGCATCATTTCCTTTTTCCACTCATTCTCCTCAATCACAGCTTGCTATTGACAGTCCAGATACTTCTTTAACACAAGCAAACAGGCTGCCCGCCCTCCCCAACCCGATGTGGCCATCTCACAGCTCCTACTGCATTTCCAACAAACCTGCTTCATGACAACACTGAGCAAACATCCTCTAAAAAGCTTTTCACACATAGGGTTTGGTTTTGTTTGTTTGGTCAGTTTTGTGATTCATCAGCATTACAGTATGCTTCTTGGCACTGATGCCACCATCCCAGCAGTCCGGGTTTCCTCAGTGCAATGGGAAAGACATGATGAAGTACCAGGGGTCATAGCAGAACCCAGCCTGAATGGTTCTACAAGAGGGGATGGATGTTGAGCAGATGTTCAGCTGACTGCAACCCCAGGAGAGGTGAGGAAAAGATGATCTGCTGTGGGAAAGACCACATCAGGCCATGCATAGAAGAGACACAGAAACAACACACTAATTGTACAGTGAGAAAAGGTACAAATTGAAGACAAGGTGAAGGCTAAACCTGCCGGTTTTTACATTATGAACTTTGAGAACTACAGGAAGGAAAAGTTCAGGAAGGCAGGCAAACAGGAACGATGGAGCTGGGAAAGGAGACTGGAGTAATGTGCAAAAGACAGCTGTAATATAAAATTGTACGTACTTTGCTGTATACATGATAAAACAGTAACAACTCCTATGTAAATGGCAGAATCCCAGGGCATTAACACAGACATAGAGGAATACTGTCTTAAATCATTCCTGTGGAAAATAAGTAAGTGGCATGCAATGGGGTGAGGATTTAGTGCTAAGAAGCATAAAGCCCTACGTGTCAGGAGAGCAGTGCCATTGCCTGAGGAGCAGCTAAATGCACAGCTGTGAATCCAAGAAAGACCTAAAGGTGATGGCAGGTAAGACTAGCCATGTAACAGACATTCTCCATGTGATGCTGCTGAGTGATGCAGGAGAAGGGTCAAAGGCTAAGCTGTTTCTGGTTGCATACATATGAAGGAATGACACGGAAATCAAAAGCATAATGCTATGGCAAAACAACCACAGTGCAGATAGCATAAGCTGTTCAAGTCTTCAGAGATTAGAAAGGAGATAGAAAAATTAAAGGAAATGCAAATAAGGACAATAAAAATGATCTAAGGAAAGAGTAAGAGAGCTAAATTAACATGGTCTATAAATGAGAAGACTCCTGGGCTCAGATCCAGCTATAAATACCCTCAAGGTGCTGTGTGTAGAGGAAGGTAATTCATCTAGCTCAAAAGACAGTAGGACAAGAAGCAATTGCTTGAATTTTGGAATGGAAAATTTCAGGATATCTAGTAAGAAAAAGTGATCTGAAGAGACACATCTGCTCAACAAGGCAGACTCCCAAGGTGATAGCCAAGGCACACTTACTGCATGCAACCAAGAACAGGTTGGATAAGGAAGGGGATCTGGGAAATGCTGCAGTCACAACTTTCGACAGTCCAAAGAGATCACCACAGTCCAGCTTACTGAGCTTTGAGTCTCTTTCTTTATGGGTTATCTGGAAAATTGCTTCTCTATTTAAAACAAAACACTCAAAACTATATATCCATGTCGTGACACCCCATCCACACCAGAGCTCAGAAACGGGGGTGTGCAGCACTGCGATGTGTAATGCAGGTAATGGCAAAGCTCTCTCTCTTCTGGCTATCCAGTGGTGTGTGCAATGTGAGTCTGCTGAGTGCTGGGCAGGAGAGTGCCAGCAAGACAAAAACTGCTGACCCAGCCGGCTGATTATTCCGAGCATCTCAACACCGAGGTGAAAGGCTGAAGTGGGAATTACCTCTTGCGATACTCATGGTCTTCCCCAGCCTTGTGTTAAGAGATCCTGCGCAGAAGCTTTCAGTGGCACTACCTAAATTATGTACTTTGATTTATGACTTATGTACTCTGATTTATGACTTATGTACTCTGATGCGTGATTAGCTGAAACCCCACACTAGCAGTATTTACCCATCCTCAAGAGCTCTAAAATACACTTGCATTAAGAATATAAAAATCAAACTCTCAGAACATTTGCAACAGGCCTTACAGTTTTCAATGACAAATGGGTATAGGCAAACGTGAGGAATATAAAACCCAAGTACCATTATACCCCCCCTTAAACACATCCCATCCCAACTGCACTCACCAGTCGGGACTTCTGTCCCCTCCTCAATGTAGATGGGCAGTGGTGATTCCTCCATAGGATGAGGCACTGATGGAAAGTAATGAATTGTGGTAGTATTTGTCGCAAAGTGACTACAATAAGACGGTCCCTTTCTTATCATTACAACTACATATGGCTGGTTACTGTCACAAGGAGTCCTGTCTCAACGTGGTCTCCTCCTGTGGCGATGACCACACCAAATCACAGTCCTGAGGGGTTAATCCCTATCAAGCATTCACTGCCACAGGAGTCAACCCCCTCTGAACATGGCCTGGAGAAGTCCCTGTCCTAGGTGCTTTACAATCCTGCCACTTCACTATATCCTTACTATTCCCATCCCTGGAGTTTAACTCTCGTTTGGAAGCTCACACAGTTGAGGAAGCCAAGGGCAGCCAATGCACAGACAGGCACAGAGTTATTGAGTCAAAGTCGTAATATTTCATGCACAGAACCAGAAGAGAGAGGCTCTGATGCTCAAAGCTTGCTGTTAGCTGTTGAAAAGCCACAGCAGGCGATGGAAGGCTGCGCCACAAATGGCCTCTGGACCACAAACTTTTCACTGCTCATCCATTTCAGACTGTATGTATTGGACATAAGAAGCTCCCAATTACTTGTGATACTGAAATCTCCAACCAAAACCCTTCAGATCTGCACTGCACACTTGTCTGCAGTTTCCAGACACTATAGTCAGTGCTGTAGGGTTCATCTCTTTGGGTTCTTCTCTATTTGGGAGCTTCTTACCCTAAAGGTGGTTTTGCTGCACTCTTTGTCACTTATATCTCTGGGAAGGATGTGCTTTTCAAGAGGTCTGAATTTCCTATACTAGAGTGAAATAATGAGCTACTACCATTTTAAATGGTCATAACAAAAAACCTTCTGGATTTTTTCCTTCTCCTTTACCGTTTAAAAATGATGATGCACCTTCTCAAAGACACAAACTCTTAACCTGGTCTCAGCTAGAATTCCTGCTGCAGGGAAGGAGGAATCTTTAATCCTTTGCGGGGTATCTTTCACCTACTACTGGCTTTTTCTTTCTTTAAGGAAAGACTATGTTACGCTATCCATAAAACCAGCCAAAGAACACTTAGTGGTTTAAAGCTATTTTAAATACAGTGTCTTACAACGTTTCTGCTAGCAACACAACTGGAATAAAGACTGTTTTCAACAGATCCTTGACTAGCAACAGGCTTAATATAAACCCCACACTGCTGCTTTGCAGGATGCAGAGTTCCCTGCCTTCCCCCAAACCCACCCCTCGCTCAGGTGGAAGATGAAGGGAAGCACAGGGGGAGAGGAAGAGCAGAACACGGCTGCCTACAGAACTACCGTACAAGCCACAGAGATCATGGTCTACCGGGGCGCCTTGCGCAAGCCACTTTCATCTAGAAGCTGAACTAACATTCCAGCTCAACAATAGCAAAAAACCATTTGTTACCACCCGGCGTTTTTGCTACAGATTAACCAGCGGTTGCTACGCAAGCGGAATGGAGCGCTGCGATTCCGAGGGAGATGTTATTTATGACAGAATCAAATCAAATGTTGACTTATGGGCAGTGAGCCTGAGGTGAGCACTCGTGGGCTGGCCATGCCACTGGATGTAGAGCATGCTTGGAAGTTATGCAAAGCAGGCCCTGCATTGGGAACAATGCATTTTCCTTGCTAAGCTAATTTTGCATTAAGGCAATGAGAGTCTTCATCTATGCAGCCCCTTAGAACATTCAATCAGATTTAGTTACTAGGAAGAAATACCGGAGCGGAGCTTCCTGCACTCCTCAGACCTGAGAACCTCAAGCCAACCAGGTCACTAGGTGGTGTGGAAAAATAAACCTGTTGTATCTTCCTGACACGCAGCATGAAGAATAATGCCCCAGCTCCTCCAGCCCGGGCAGTCAGTCTGGAGCCAAAGGCTTTCACAAAACATTTGCAATAGCATTCACCAATGGCTGGTGGCATCTACTCTTCTTGTAATGGGCATCACCAGAGGTCGCAGGAAAGGCCTGAAATATCTATAGGCTATTTGAGGCCAAACACGCAGATACACACTCTCTCTTACCCACGCATGCACACACTAGTACACATGCATGCAAATAGCTCTAAAGGCAGGACTTGGATTTTGCAGGATCCAAGGCAGAGAAGCTGACTCTCGTCACAGGGTTTGGGAATCAGGGACTCTGGGGTGCTAAAACCAGCTTTAAATTACAGGTCTCCTTTGCTTTGAGCAAAGCACTTGAACATTATCCCTCCAGGATTTACACACCAACTTTATGGGCATGCTGCTTAAACGCCTGCAAAGTGCTTTGAAATGGTTTCTAAATCCTGCAGTGATATGCACAGAAGTGGTGCACAGAGCCATTTAACATAACAGTTGCTGAGCGTTATTACTGCGTAACTACAACCTATTTTTACACGCTCTATACTTAGTTTCTATCAACAGATGGTAAACGTTCAGCATTTGAATGTTTTAATGAGCTTTATGACCCTTTGGTAATTTCATAAACAAGCATAAATAACACTTACATGAAGAAGAGTCTCTCCTGAATGAGTTTTCTCTTCCTGTTTGGGAAAAAGAAAGAGAGAAAAAGGAAAAATGTATTTTAAAGGAAAAAAAATGCTTCCAGCAAGGTAAATTAGACATGTTCCAATGTTACCATGCACAGCGTTTTCTGAATTTCACCAGAACGAACTTCTACTTGAAGAACATCAAGAATGCAGCACCAGTGTCAAAACAAGAGACTTGTTCCATCCTATGCAAAACATCATAGGAAATTTGACTACATCCATCTCAAGAGCAAGGAAATTATACCCCAGCAGTGAATTAAAATGCAAATGCCCAGTGATTCACTCTTTGCCTTGGGCAACCTGGTCTAATGGAAGGTGTCCCTGCCCGTGGCAGGGGGTTGGAACTGGATGAGCGTTAAGGTCCCTTTCAACCCAAACCATTCCATGATTCTATGATCTGAAGCAAAAAAGGAAGAACTTTTAACTACATTCCAGTTCACTGACAACCTCACGGGTTGATACATGGGTTGCTCTCCAACCTGCGGGCAGCCTACCAACACCAACACCCTACAGCAGGGTGCTCCAGCTGTGTTTTGACACAGTGTGACTGTATTTCCACACTGGTGCTGAAGCATGGACTGAATCCAAACCCAGGTCAGGATGTGAAGGTGTTCTTCAAGGCTGTGACCATTCTGGGCAACAGAACCACAACAGGGAAGTCAGTAACTGCTGAAGTGCATGAGTTTTCCTAACAGCCCATGGGTTTTAACAGCCACTCATCCTGCTGCCTCCCGCCCAACAGTCTCTGGCAGGACATGGATTTGATTCATGCTCCCCTTCCACTAACCAAGCTGGTAGATTAGGTGAATGCTCTTGGGGCAGGGTTTAGGGTCAGCACCAAGTGGCTTTTTGCTGGTATATCATAGAGTAACAGAATGGTTTGGGTTGGAAGGGGCCTTAAAGCTCATCCAGTTCCAACCCCTTCTACTAGAGCAGCTTGCTCAAGCTCCATCCAGCCTGGCCTTGAATACATTGATAAAAAAAGACAAAGACTGGTTCAAATACAGAAGATGCTGCAGGACACCAGCCACAGCTTCAGAGTCAGACTGGCAGCACGGCACCACTTCCACTGGCAGGTTTGGGGGAGCAAAAGGACAATGAAGTGTGGCAGTTCCACTTAATTTCTACCACATTATCTTGTATCAATATTAGCCACTCTGTAAGCAATTTAAAGGGTATTTCCTAGAGTTGACATACCTTGGGTGATACCCAGCTAGCACAAATCAATTAAATCTATGGCATGACAACAGCTGAGGATTCAAGTAAATATGCATGTGGGGAAGAAATTCAACAGATATTAAATCACTGCATTTTCACCCTCACGCTTTGCTTTCCAAGGCCGAGGACCCAATCCCACAAGCAGAGTGGCATGAGAATAAACTCCAGTTCTGTGTATGCAGCACTTAAAAGAGGTCTGGACTCAGAATTACTTTAAAAAACATAACCCTGATCCATTCTGGTCACGTAAATTGAGTTAGTGATGAGAATTTGAAGGCACTAATCCTGCTGGGTAATCTATTCAAAGCTGCACTTCTTAAATGATCTACAATTTATTAGTATGACCAATCACATAAGCATTACTTGCAAAAGGCTTTAACTACAGTGGCTTTCCCATCCATTTTTATGTGTTGTGATATGGTTAAAATGAAAAGAAACAAAGCAGCATAATCTTTTCAGAGTCGTTTGCCAGCATGGATAAAACCCTGGGTAGGGCACTAGTGCAGGGACTCCCGTTACTGGCAGAACTGGCAGCATTGCCACTGGGGCAAAACTATGGGGCACTGGAAAACCTGGAAGGGGCAAAAGGGAAATAACAGAGGGGTTCTGCTAAGTCAGAGATGCAGTGATGGAAATCCTGGGAGCATCACTGCCTGGGAAACACAATGTCAGCCTGCTGAATGGCTTATGCTGAGAGTCTTTTGGAAAACACTCAGCCCACAGTACTTGGCTAGAAGCCACTAAGATGTAGCTCAGTTTTGGTCAGGCAGAGTATTGATGTAAGGAAAACTCACTGAAGTACTTCCAGTGATCTGCTGTAAGGCAAGATCCTCACTGAGGCTTTACAATCAGCGCTGTGCTCAGGCACCGGAGGGTTCCCGAGCACCGAGCAGCAAGAGCGAGCCAAGCTAAAGGGTCTTCCTATGCTCCCAGGGCAACGCTGCCCTTCTTTTGATACAGCATTTCAGACAGACTGAAGCTTCCTGCCACAGCCCCAGCATTTCCCCTCTGACACTTCAGAAACCTCCCAGCAGCCCAAAATCTACCTACAGAGAGGAACGCGCCAAGTTTTGCTCAGTGAAATAAAACAACAATTGACAGCATCTGAAGCATTCCAGATTCCTACTGGACTCTAGTCCAAGATCCTTAAACAAACACACAAAGACTCGCTCTCCTCCCCAGCTCCCCCCGGATTTTGACCTGGCACCCCCCAACCTGCCACCACCTTCTCGGTACCTCCAAATATCACGGTGCCATCTGCAAGCTCCTGCTTTCTGCACAGTGTGGCAGAGAATAACCCTAATCCCGCATGGGAGGAGCGGCAGGTTAATAAATTACAGGGAGAAGTGGCCTTGGCTTTGCTGCCAGTCCACAGGCTGGGGTCAGGGTCCCAACCCACCCATGGGACAGCACCAGGACCCCATGGGGAGGGTGAGGAGCGGTTGCTCTCCTCAAATCAACCTGAACCATGAAAAAGGAGGGAAGGAACAGAGGTGAAATGCAGGCAAATGAAGAGAAGAGAGAAATTCATAATATGCAAAGCAGAAAAGAGGCAGTTGAAGAGGAAACACAAAGATGCTATCTCTGAAAGTGCCAAAAATAAAGTTTCCAGTGTCAGTTGAACCAGGGCAGCACAGACATCCTCCTGCCACACTCATGCTTCAGGCTCAGCTTACCCGCGGCCAGGGCCACCGTCACGCTGCTAGCTGCCCCACTGCTCACACGTTTTGCTTTAAACCCCACCAACAACCTTCAGAGGACCCTCTGTAATGCTCAAGGATAGGCAACAGCTCCTCAGCTCACCCCAGTGCAGACCTGCAGGTAAACACCCGGCTGTGAAAACCCAACAGGGATCTCAGCAAAGCCTCTGCCCTCTGAATTCCGCAGCAGCAGGTTTTAACGGGCTGTTACCCTCCAACATGAAGCCATAAAACCTGAACTGGTAGCAACTGTCACCGAGCCCTGAATCACACCCCCGGTGACATGTTCCCTTCCCTGTTTTGCTGGTGCAAACCTCGCAACATTTCAACATACAAGCAGCAATAGAGAAAAAAAAGCAGTTACCAAAATAGCCCCATGAACGTAACCGGCTCCTCTGGGCACATTTTCTTAATGCCTTTCCCAATACGGTTACAAAAATGGGAACTAACCAAAAAACTCCATCTTTACACCTCGGCACCAGCCGCGGTGCGGGGCTGTGTTTGCCTGTGTTTATCTGGAGCCTCTCCTCCTCCTTTTCGGTCACCAGGGCTTTCCTTTAAGCGTAGCTCTTGTTAAACAGCAGAAACCAGCTTTTACAACCCCTAAATACAAAGTTTTGCCACACTGGGGAGAGCCCAGCTCGCCTTCTGGTTCTGAAATAACACACACTGCGCCTATGTGAAATAAATTCTCCCATGTTCTTATATGGAAGCCTTGCGAGTCCTCCCACAGCCGCCGCCTGTTACAACATCAGGCAGAGATGGGCACTCGTTATCTAAAAGCCAATGGGTGAAATTTGGATCCAAATTACCCCAAGACGAACCCGGAATTACCACCCCTCGCTGAGCTCGCTCCCCTGCTCCGTGCAGCCCCTGCGGGTTTTATTTCCAAGCCCCAGTCACCACTTCGAGTTCGGCATGCCCAAAAATCAGCAAAATCAACGGAAAACGAAGGGAATAAAAAGGAAGCAGAAGCGGTGCTACCCACCAGGTAGGCCCGTGAGCATCAGATGTAGCATTGCCGGGACCAGCCTCTTCCCTTGAGGTTAGCGCAAGGCAGCCAGAAAAAATACAGCGCGGAGGGGTGGGAAGGCGAGAGGGAAAGGGTAAAATGAGCCGGGGAGAGGAGCGGGCGATGTGCCGGAGGGACCAATAAAGTTAACGCAAAGCGGGGTGTGACAATAACCAGTGGGGTGGGAAACCCCCTCGGGGTAACGAGCCCGCTGGGGAGGGGGCGAAGGGAGAAGAACGGATAAATAAATTCACGGGGGCAGAAGGGAAAGCGCGGCCGGGGCACCCCGAGCCGGCGCGGACAAAGGGGAGGACGCGCCGCTGCCACCCTCCAGCCCCAGCCCGGTTCGGTTCAGCCCCGCCGGGCGCGGAGCGGCCGCTCTTTGTTCGCCGCGGATCCGGATCTGCACCAGCCCCAGCCCCAGCCCCAGCTCGGGAGGCGCCGGTACCTGCGTCCGCCGGCCGCGGTTCCTGCGCGCCGCTGAGCCCCTGCGGCGCGTCCTGCGGAGCGGAGCGGTGCGACTAGCAGCGTCGAGCAGGAGGAAACGGTAATTTATAAGCGCTTTCTTCCTGACCTCTCGTGTCTGTTGTCTAATGAGGGAGCTTTGAGCATCACCCATCCTGCTGAGTGGAAAAACACCGGCACGGCCTCTTCTTTGCTGGGGAGGGGGGAGCCTAAAGGAAGGGGTGTGGGGAAGGAGGGGCCATGCCGCAGACACGGCGGCGGAGCCCGGGCTGGCAGGCGGCCGTGGGGCGGCGGGGAGGGGCAGCGGCCGGGGAGGTGTATGCGTGTGGAGGTGGGGGGGAATCGGCCGCAGGCGGAGGAGGGGGGGGCCCGACCAACGTGCCCGTGCGGGAAGCGGCGCCCGGCCTCGTCCCGCGGCTGCCGGCCGGGGACCGGAGCGGGGGAAGGAGGGAGGGAAGGAGGGGAGGCGAAGGGGCTGCCCGCCGCGCCGAGCCGCGCTCTGTCGCTTTTACCCGTTTAAAACCGGGGTGGTTTTGATCTCCACACAAAGAGCGCCCTTCCCGCACACAAAGCATCCCCCCGCGCCGGCGCCGGCACCGGCCCCGCGCTTTGCTCCTCCGCATTGGTGTCTCTCCCTCGGGAGGGCGGTGGGAGCTCGGGTTCAGACCCGGAGCGGCTCCGCAGGGGTCTGCGGGCAGTTGGCCCCGGCAGCCGTCCCGGCTGGAGGAGGAAACCCATTGGGAGCGTGGCCTGGCAGGTGCTTGGGGGACCGGGATCTCCCTGCTCTGCTCTGTCTGCCTCCAGCCCTGCTCGTAGCTGAGAGGCCAAGTACGGCCGGGGCCGTCCGCAGTGAGAAACGAGCAGGGCAGCGTTTTGTCCCGCCTCGGGTTTCACCACACCGAAAGCCGGTGCTTTTCTCCTGCAGACGAACGTGTATCTGCCTCAAATACGTCTTTGCTCTCCTACCTGCATCTCCTCTAGCTCTGTAAATGGAAGGATACAGCAGCATGGACACTCGCTAGGCGTTTTCATATAAGATATAGTGAGATGCTCTGTGCTACAAAACACCGTTTGGATCGTGGGGGGCAGCATAGCTGGGAAAAGGCGATTTTGGGCAGAAGTCCCTTGCACTGGGAACAGTGGAGATGGACTGAAGAAGAGTGAATGGTTCCCACAGCCGTGCTCTCGCAGGCTTTCCTGGACACACCACAAACGACGGCAGCAGTCACTGAGCAACATACCTCTGGAGCCCAGCACCTATGCATAGGCTGCTGATGGATTCAGTTCCATCACAAGAGTCTGCAGGGGGGTCTCTAGAAGAGGCTGATTTCTTTGGCTGGTTGAGGTCAAAGCTGCACCCTTCAGAACCCTCCTCACTGGCAATGCCCGGTGCCAAACAGTGCACTCAGGGCTTTTCCAGCTGATCTGGCTAGTGAGTAGGTTTTTCACTGATAAACAGATCCAGGTATAGGATATGTACAGCAAATTGATGACTTATCTCCATTAAACTAACATGATGTATTGCATGCTGCCACCTGCGTCTCCTGATTCAGGTTTCTGTACTGCACCTCCAATTTGTGGGCATCCTTTGCTGATGGCATTTTGTGAGACTCCAAGAGAGACCACAAACACTAGAGGTTTTTAGGAAGGACCACAAGCTCTGGTAGCCCCACAAGGGAATGAAGCCAACCATTTCTCACCAGCTCAGCAGGAGGATGCCTTGATGCAGATGAAGAACCAGAAGTCACATTGGTGAAATGTAAGTAGTGGCTGGAGCCTCATCTGTGCTGAGGATGCTGCCAGCACAGCTGTACCACTGACAGCAGTGGAATATTTTGCTCAAGTTCTCTAGAGGAATCAAAGCCTGCATTTTCTGTCTCTGGCTGTCTCTTGTTCTGTTGCTCCTCGCTCATTAAAAGGAAATGCAGCCACACAAAGCACATGGTTTGTGTCTGTGTCTGAAAGAAAATAAATGTTTGGGGCAAAAACCCAACAGCCAAAGCTGTTTTGAAGTCAGAGGCATGTAAACAGTACCTGGAACTAAGTGGAATCATCATAATAATGATAATAATGAGTCCTTTTGTGTTCTGATGGGTACACTGGGGGGAACGCTGCCTTAGCTACAGCACCGTATGGCAGCACTAGTACCTCTGGCTCCCCTGGCTCCCTCATGTAACCCAAATCACAAGTTAGAGCCCAAATTACAAAGCATAATCATGTGTGTAATAGTAACCATATAAACAGTGCCTGAAATTACTATCCTTTTCTTGTAGGTCTGCCTTTAATCTACTAGTATTTTTACTTCTGCAGTTGTATTGATTTCAATGGGCACTAGTGCCATTCATAGTGCAATCAAGCCTAACCCCTTAAAAACTCCACCATGAAGGCATGAACCCAAACCAATCTAAGACAAGCCAAAATCACTCTGCTTACAGGTAGGTGTAGTTCAAATGACTGGTATACCACATCTTGCATGTATCCAGCATTAAGAGTCTTCCTTGTGAAGGTGCTGAGGCGCTGGCACAGGGTGCGCAGAGAAGCTGTGGCTGCCCCATCCCTGGCAGTGTTCGAGGCCAGGTTGGACACAGGGGCTTGGAGCAAGCTGCTCC
>WYDI02019107.1:0-27051 GCA_009867235.2 Psittacus erithacus | reverse complement strand
GTGAGGTGTCCCTGCCCATGGCAGGGGGGTTGGAACTAGATGATCTTAAGGTCCTTTCCAACCCTAACTCTTCTATGGTTCTATGTTAGATATTTTGCTGTAGTGACCACCTTGTGCCAGAGATGTACGTGTAGCATAGCCTGTATATCTGTTGGAAAAAAAAGAAAACCTATTACAAAGTCTGCCTGAGCTGTAGGTTTGGGTATCTGTGCTCTTCAGTTACTTTTTTTGCATTTCTTCAGAGCTAGATGAGATTTTTCTGCACTCACATGAGCTCTGTCAGCGCTTGTTCAGTCTAGTTGGCACCTCTTCATTTCTCTGGCTTGGTTTTTTTTTCTCTTTTCTGCAGATTTTCTTAGAGAAAGGCGGATGATCTAACACTGTGAAGAAATTCTAATTCGTGTTTCTCTTTATATACTTCCAGAGGACAGATGGACATGTCTGTTATTTAATAATGCTCATGTTACATCTTTTGTAGGGAATCAGGATAGCTCCTAGCAGTCTGCCTGCCTGTCAGTAGCAGAAGCAAGTTTCTTGCTGGTTTTGTGTTAAATAACAGGGATTTCTGCTCTGCAGGCTCCAGCTTTCAGAGTTTTGAGAACAGCACGTTCTCGGATGGGCATTGTATATTCCTCATATTCTTGGCTGCTGAGAAGTTCTCTTTGAGAGATTTTTGGGTGACCTTCTTGTAAATAAACATGCTGTGCTGGTTCTTGGAGAATGGGAGCGACTTTTGGAAAGGATAAGGTGGTGTTGGCAATAAACTCTTTACCATTGCCCCTCTCTCTGGCGTACATAACATCACACTCATTCTTAAGGCATTGCCAGAGCTTCCTGACACCAGCATCTGAATCTGGAAAGGACAAGCTTTGTTTCATTCTTTCCTCTGAATACCTGAGTGTTCTTGAGCTCTCGCTATTCTTCCGCTTGCCTTCTGAGCCACCCCACCATCAACAAACACTTAAGGAGTGGCATGGTACACAGCACTGGCTACCTGCTGTTTCACAAGTGGTGGATAATGTTCCTGGAAGCCTCAATTCAGTAACTGATCCAGCTGGAACTGCATCTCTTGCCCTCTGGTTTCACAGACTCCAGTTTTGGACCTTCTAGCACTGACTTCAAAGGAGAGCCTTGGACAAAGCGGAAACTTCTCAAACCTTTACTGGACTGTAAAAGGACCCATCAGTCTGTGTGTTTCTTCTCCCCTTGCAACTTCTTGAAGCCACCAAACCTTTTCCAGTTATGGATCACTGGGTTTTCCTTCCTGTGATGTAGGGAACAAATTGTATGGAGTTGTCACATCTTTCCACAGAAGGTATCAACAGTTTAATGGTGGACCAGGATGTTGGTGTTGCTGTTTGCTGACGGTTCTGAGACTGTTGAACTCTTGACATTGGTTGCCCACCCCATCAAGTGCATGGTTTTATCTAAATGACAAGTCAGTATTCGCCAACCCATAGCAACAGATGCTTGCTGAAGTGTACTTATTCCGAAGTTAGTACTGCTGATGCTGGTATTACCAGAAATGGTAATCTGGACTTTGTTGACTGAAATACTCCCCATAATCATAGTGCTAATGTAATTATGTAGTTCTCCTTCATATGCTATTAAAGAATGCAGTTTCTATCTGCTTCAGGTTTATTCTGCATTTCATGGGTTGAAGTTTTTTTTGCCTTTTTGTAATATAGCAAGCTTGTTTATCTAAGTCATGGATCCTTTGATTATATCAGGAGGGACTTAACTGGGAAAACCAAGCTAAGTGTTTGGTTTTTCGTTTCAGCTTGGCATTCTGAATCTTCATGAGCCTTACTGTTTTGGATTGTCTCCTACATCTTTGTTACAATGAAGCTTGTTGCTGACTCAGTTTACCACTGTGTTTTTGGAAATACCAAATTTCTTAAAGCCCCTATTTAAAGTTCTTCTTTTAGTGAAAGACTTGGCCCCTCAGAAGAACTGACTCTGGTCTGTGATATTCTGATGAGAACGTCTTGCTATTTAGAAAGAAAGTAATCTCATTCCATCAGTGAATATGGCTATTGCTTGTGTTATATTAATGCCTTCATTTTGGGAAAATACCTCTTCTGAACATCTGTTGGAGTGTGAGGAAGAGCTTTGTGCTCTCCGTTGAGCATGTACCACTGTGCAGAGAGACTTTACTCTGCAAAATGACACTCTTTGTGCTTTTACCTGTGACTTCTGCAGCTCCTTCCAGGGAAACTGGGCTGTGCTGCGCAGCTGCTGGCTGGGTAAAGTGTACGTGAATAGACACTGGAAAATAGAAGAATCCGTTTACTGGTTTCTTTGTTAATATGCACATTCCATGTCTTGCCATATGTCCCTCTTCTTCAGCTTTTTAGTTCTGGGATATTACAGATGATGTCTTCAGAAGTCCTTCAGTAATGTTGGACTCTGTACTTGTAAAACACTAATAGAACAAATTGACAAACTTTTTAATAATGCTATGATAATGTTAATGTTAATACAGCATGGAAAAATGAACTAAAATAATCATCAACAACAATGAAAGACCATTTGGTTTTATCCTTTATAGTGGTATTAAATGTGAGACTCACGAAATTTTCTTACCTAAACCTTGAGAGCCTATCTTTACAGCAATTGGGAGGAATAATATTTTTCATAGGCAATTTAAATAAACTGCACTTCTAAGATAATATAGTTTAGCTATTAGCTAAATAGCTTTTTAGCTTAGCCTGTTCTTTTTTTAAGGATATGAATTCTAGATAAAGAAGAAACTGTTGGAACAAGCAGTCCAAGGCGGTATTACTGATGTTGCCTTCTAGTAAAAGAAGTCGCATAATAGCCAAACTTTTATGATATTGTGGCTTTGCCCCCAGTGGAAAAAATAGTGATGCTCTGTATGAGGTAGAAGTTTCACTTTCTGTCATGTAATGCAGAAGGCAGCAAATAGTTTCGGGAAGTTTAGTTATAAAGCAGTGCCTAAAGAAGAGTACGTAAGAGAGTGATTTGGCCTAACTGCAGAGGCACATGAGTGAAAAGAGTTTTTAAGCATAATGCCCAAGAGGAGCAGTGCAGGTGTGCTGACTCGGAGAGCTTATCACCTGTTAAACTTCACAGATTCGTTTGTGTCTTGTTAGACTGTTCCTTCTCAATGCACTTTATACTATAATTTTACTTTAAAGAAAAAATGAATGTAATCTTCTATCTTCAGAATTCCTCTTCACACTCAATAGAGGCTGTAAGATTTCTTTCTCTTTTCATTTTTTGGAAAACTTAGCTGCTGGAAAGCTGTATCATGTCACTGTCAACATGTTTCTGCATGTTGAGAATAAACTTAATCAGTTTTCCTGCAGGGTTTTCTCTTCTTCTGAAAGCCTTGTTTTTGAAAGAGCTTGTCCCTAAGCATTACAGGCGTTGAATTTTTTCTGTTGGTGAAGATGACAGAAAAAATGAGGCAGAGTAAAGTTCTGAAACCCAGAATTAACTCAAAATTTGTGCATCTGGGAGACTGTTAGGGAGAAGTCACTTGACTGGGCATGGTGTGGGAATCTTTCTGTACCTTGCATTAAGATACATGAAATTTTAAGAGCCTTCCAATGATTTTTGGTAATGCTATATAGGTGATTATGGTGCCATCTATCCCTTCCTTTCATAACTTTGTGGAAAGCATCTCAGCCGGCGTTGCTGTGACTAGATGTACTTTACCCAGTGTCTCTCTCAGGCTTGGGAGTGAACTTGGGCATGCTTCTTGTCTCTTGGCTACAGGGTTTTTTTTCTTTCTTCTGGGGGGGCATGTTTGGTTTTCTGTGTTTTTTGGGGACATTTTGGTAATTTCTGTTGCTGTTCCATCTTCTGCACCCACCCCAAAGGAGCAGGGCATGGAGTAGAAAAAGCAATGGTGAAACAGTTAGAAAGCAGACTCTTAGAGCCTTGAGAAGCAAAGGGATGTGTAGGAAATCTATACTATAGTGCTTGAAGGAGGGGAATGGCACAGAAGTGACAGTTTCATTAATAAATAATTATCTTTGTAGTTTCAGCATGGCTATTGCATCAACCTGTGATTCTGTAACCATCAGCTCATTTGTGAATCTGACCCATGTTTGTGTCTGCCTTTCCAGGGAAAACAACAGGAACAAGAGCCAGACTATTTCAGGATTACTTAATTAGTAATTTATTTAAATTGCCTAATGATGCCTAATGACTTTTAAAGGGCTATTAGTAGCCATGTTTGAAAGTCTAAAAACATAAACTTAACAATGTACTATCTCCACTGTCCACTGTAATCTGTTATTTATTTCAGGGATGATTATGTGTACTGGCTAAGATAACAAATCTTGTGTTTGATGTCAAATATTCATAGAAGAATGATTCTCCTAAAAGAGACTGTATCTGTCATTAGAAGATGAGAAAATATATTGAGAAGATTTTCTTGTTTATATTACCAGCATGATAGGCATTTTTGTTATCTGAAATGGTATTTATTAAAGTAACTTAAACATCCATTATTGTAACTTATTTTAATTTCTCTGCAAGTCTGTGCTGATACCTTGGAGTGTGAAAGCCGTTGCCTTTTATTGTAACTTCATGAACTGTGAATATAGGCGAGAATTGCAGTGGGAAAGTTTGGGACTGCATTTTCCTCTGAGTGAAAAACATAGAGTAAGCTCTTCTAGAGCTTTTGGGAAACGAAAAGTCTTCATAAAACTTAGCTCATTCATTGTTTTTTGAGATTTGCGTACTGAATTGATCTTACAGGCACAATTTCTCATTTGTGCAAGTTAGCACTAGTGATGACTAATCATACCTGATCTGATGGTGAACTTTGCAGGGACTGCCCGTAATTTTGGAATGGCTGACACCAAGCTGAATTCTTCCTTCTTTGATATTCCTTCTACTGTTAATAGTCTCTGTACATGGCATTATTCAGAGGGAGAGACTGCACAGATGCTCACTTTTGCTCTCTATTTTCAGAGGGGTTTTGGTTTTTTGTTTTTTAGGTTTTTTGTTTGTGGTCTGGTTTGTTTTGGTTTGGTTTTTCCCCCCCCCCCCAGTAGCTTCTGTTCCCTTTTAGAAAAGGGAAGTGAATCTGTCCCAAGATGTTGACTGATTGGCGGTTGAGCAGAAAAAGTTCAGTGATAGCCTCAAAGGAAAGGTATTTAAGGAAGCAACGATTTTACTTGTTGGCAGCTTCCCTTTGACTGTTTTTATAGACAACTGCAAAAACTTTGATCCTCACCTTCAGCAGAAGGACAAGAAGCTGGGAAGCTTGGGTACATTCTGCAAATCTTTTTCTCATTAGGGACACTTAATTTTATAATTTCTTTCAAAAGACTTGAATCTTTTTGGCTCCACAGTCTTGCAGGAATTTCAGGATTTGTTTGTCAGAGATCCATGTCTCCACATACCAGTGCTCACTGGAAGTATGGGTCACTTGGTACATAACAGATCCTTGAGCACTGGAATGCTGGGCAGCAATATACCTTCTTATTAAGTCTTCTGCTGTTTCGGCATGGACCTTTAGGTTACACCTGAGACGTTACACCTGAGGAAGTAGTTGCTTTCTAGATTTAAGAATTGCAGCATCATTTCCATGCTTAGTTTTAACTGTGGGGAGTTAATCCCCTTTGATAGGGGTTTTGGCTGAGTGGCAGCTGCTTGCATAATAGCTTGTACTGAATTTTTAAATATTAAAGATCTGCTATCATAAAAGTAATTGACTTGTCTTACTGCACTGCTTCTCAGATAGCTTCGGAGATAAAATTTCCTCCCTTCTCTAGAAATAACAAGTACAGCAGTAGGATGAGTTTTATACTGTGACTGTTGCTTAAGCCATCATTGCAGATCAGCTGCTTAAAATGTGTGTTCCTTATATGCTTTTGGAAACTGTGATATTGTGGATAAGTTTGTTTTCTTCTTGAAGATTAACATTACCTTTTTATTTTGACTATGAAATCCCTTTCTGGAGTGGTAGCATGCCAGCATAGGTAAAAACAAGCTCACTAAGCTTTGTGTTAGGTCTCCACTGTCAGGATTTTGTGGACTAACACATGCTTCAAATGCTTGTTAGGAATTTGAAGCAGATAGACATTCAGCATAACTATTCCTTAGTCTTTAAAGTATTTTGATATGGAATCAAAGCAGAACAGAGAGCACTGAGGGAGTTGTTTAAAATGTGTTGTTCAGTCCTGCTGCCTTGCACAGTACCTTGCTTAGCAGAGGTGGTGGGGCTCAAGAGCTTTTGACACTTGCACAGATGAGCAAAGTGAACTGACTGCAGTGAAGATGGAGTAGCCATGCAGACTTCTGGTTTCTAACACCCTGGGGGTTATAACTGCTTTTGTTCGCTTAAAATAGTATCTGTTAACTGCAATACAGTGGAAGGTACTAACCAAATGATTCTTCTGCTAAGCATTTGCAAAGCTGCTGTATGTTGGAAGGTGAATTAGTTTGCATAGAAGGCTCTTAAATCAATTAGACTTCAAAGAGAAAAAGAATGCTACATTCTTATTTTTAAAACAGTGGGGAAAGATTGTTAAAAGCTAGGATGTGCCAGTCTCGCCTATGGGCAGTTGAACAGTAAAATCATGTTAATTTTTAACATTTTTTTTTTGCACAAGCAGTGTGAACTTCATTGTGACATCTAAAGCCGAATTAATCAGTTGATTAAGACTTTGTTTGAGAGCAACTTTTGTGGTTGCATTATTTGATTATGAATAAGTAGGTGCCACTTATAGACAATACAGTGGAAATGTTGATTTGTGTTTCAGAAGTTTAGTGACTAGATACGTAAACCAGCTCTTTTAGCATGGTTTTCTTGGGCTTTGTTTGAAATAAAATTGGTCTCATCTTTCATCCCAGAAGTTTGAGAAGTTTTGCCGTGATGACGTGTGGAGTTCTGCTTTGGGGTGTGGGCTAGATTCAGGTTGATATTTGTGTTCTTGGTGGGGGGGAAAAAGCCAAAAACCGAACTCACCCCCAGACTCTCAGCTGAGGTGTGGTACTGTGAATGCAGCCTGCAACATGGTGAAGAGCCTCGGGATGGGGAACCATCTTAGAGTTTTAGTGGCAGAGAGCATATTTTAACAGGTGATTACCAGAACTCTGGGGTTTTTTTCAAAGACAAATACGAGGTTATTTGATTACTGTCACTGTATCATTGGGAGTGATGGGTTCCTCCAGTACTGGTTTGTGGCAGGAGGTATGTGTTGGGCTCCTGTCAGGAAATCAGTTTGACCAGATGAAAATTCTAATGAGCAGCCAAGAAATAAGCCACTGAAATTGAAGACCCTGTGTTATGCAGGTGATTGAATTGCATTCAGGGTTTCGTTCATGCTTAAAAGTGGTCAATACGTGAGAGAAACCATAAATAACACTGTTATAAATAGTAGTGTGACATTAAACTTAAAAATAACCTTTTATAATTTTGTGGTCCTTTCTTCTTTTAATAGGCTGTTGCTCTTTAAATTCAGCACACATCAGCTCTGCGTGTGTGTGTTCATTTGTCCTTCTCAGCAATGTTTTATTCCAGCTGGTACTGCGATGTTTCTTTTATTGCTTTATTTTTGGTTAACTGGCTTGTAATATGGTTGTGTGCCTGTTTTTTCAGGGGACGTGAAACTTCATCCTGAACTGAGCCAATATGATAAAGAGGCATTAAAGCCTCTGTTGTTTTCCTGAACATGAATGCTTTAGAGGAGATCGCAGAAGTTATTTTCTTACTAAAAATAAATACCCTAAATACCAGAATAATTGAATTAATTAATCTCAAACCAAGAGTATTGAAAGTTTCTTGCTGATTCTGAATGGCAGCTGATTTTGGAAGTTTTCAGCTCTAAGCCACATGGCCAGATAACTTTTCCCAGTCAGATGTTTTATTAAGTACAATGTTACTAAATGTTTTTATACAGAAAATATATACACTGTGACTAGAAAATAATTCATTGTTATGTTAGTAAAAGTAATCTAACTTCTAATTAAGGCCTGAGATTTAGTTAGGTGGGCTGAGATGAATAGTATGTAAGTACAGAGTGTGTCAGTAAATTTTAGTTTTGGTTGGGTAACATGGTATGATTTCATTTTAGTGCTGTAGTGCATTAAAAAATTCCTTCTTTCTAGGTTTTATACTTGTTCCAGTTCTATAGCTGCAACTTTGTACCTTTTTGGACGTGGGAATACAGGAAGTTTGGTGGGTTTTTTTGTTTGTTTTTTTTTTTTTTTTTTTTTCATTATATTCATAGTTAGCTTTGAAAGTGTGATGTTGCTTTTGAAGCCATTAATAGCATCGGCTATTTTTGTTAATATTGTGGCAAGTTCCAAGTATTACTGTGTTATTCTATGAAGAAGAAAGCTATAAGGAAGAAAACAGCCATATTTAACAAAAAATAAAGCTTTAAAGCATTTTTCAGAAGTCCCCTTTGATGAACCCATGTAAGAATTATAAACCTTTCCTGTAAGTTTGGGTCTTGTCTCCATTGCATTGTGTTGCATTATGCTTCCTTCCAATACTTTTTTTTTTTTTACAGCTGCTTCTGTAAGTTTGTCAGTTTAACTTCAAAAGAAGGAAACAAATTTTTAGATAACTCTTAGAAATACATATGAAGGTAATCTTTCTTCTTACTTGTTTATGTACAAAACTGATTGTGGTTTAACAATTTGCAAAACTCAGAGTGTATGATTCTAAGTACATTGGAGCCTGCAGTCAGGCCTAAATGATTAATCATGTCATAAGCTCTGACAAGGTGCGACTGCTGAGGTCGCCACAGTTTTGGAAAATTTTTGGTTTGGCTTTGAGTTTTGCCTTTTTTTAAGAAGTACAGATAAAATTGTCCTGTTGTTCTCTGGTCAAGATCTTTGAAAATGATCGTTTTAACAAAGTAGGTTTGTACAATGTATAAATCTGAGGAGCTCAGACTTGTTTCAGATCCTCTGCTAAAGAAACTAAACCCACAAAACTGTGGTTTATTTATTTTTTTTATTTCCCTGTGGGTGAATGATTATCAGATTTAGCTGCTTAATCGTTTGAACATGAGTGATATCTTCATTGCCAGATTCAGTCAAATAATTTTGAACTTCTAGTCCTCTTGAGCTGGCTTGTAACTGGAAATTATTTCCTATAAAGAAAACCTTTGAGAGGAGGCAGCAGCAAGTCAGGAAAAGACCTAAGCTACGCTGAAGTTACAAAAATGTGAATGCTCTTAATAATAAATAAATAAATAAATAAAAAGAGACCTTAACATTCAGGATGATATGAACAGGATGATTCTGCTGCTACTGGGCAGGTCCATCAGCAAAGCTGCTCTCTCCTTGTGCTGAGAGTGTGTAGTTCTAGTGCTTGGATGTTCTTTGGGGTTTCTCTCTAGTGTGCACCCCAAGAGCAACTGAAGAGGTGACTTGCTCCGCTCTCATACCCCAGGGCCAAAATGCTGGGGAGAGGCTGAGTATCAAGGTGCTTGGAAAAGGAGTGCAAGTCAGGGTGGCTGAGAGCCAGGGGCACCGGTGGAGTGAGGTCACTTCTCTGGGCAGCGCTGCTAGAAGACTTCCCTTGGTTTGTTTTCTGTTGGGCAAGGAAGAGAAGTTGACAAGCATTTTCCAGGCAGGTAGCCAGGCAGGTATTATTTTAATGTTTCCAGTGGAAAATTGGTCTTTTTTGGCAAAACTGAAATTTTTTATATGAAAATTTCTATTTTGTGGAAATGGTATTTCTGATTAAGAACTAATTTTGATGGAAAATGTCCAATTGGGTATATTCAGCCTTAGAATTAGCATCTGCTGTGTTTAAGTCTATTGAAGATAATTTGGCTTAGGTTTAGAAACTCTGAACAGAATATACACTGACAACTTTCCTCCCTCTGTCTAATACTTCAGTTCTAATGGCAGCCAAAATTTAACTTGAAGTTGGCTATGAGTAGAATAAAACCTTTTTTCTGAATTTCACCATTTTGTCTTCAATTCAGACTGCCTTCAGCTTCAGAGGCTTCGCAATACAGATGCCATGGCTGTACCTAAAGCTGCCAATTCAACTAGTCGCTCTGGTCTTGAAGATCCTACTGTGTGCAGCAGTATTGATCTGTGAGCACTTAGGTGGCTAATAGCTAGCTCACAAATACTCTCCATCGGTATGTTTTCTGTTGGTGTTTTCTTCAGATAACACCATAATGTGGTTGAGGCTTGTAGGGCATACAGGGTGTGAGACTTGTGTTCATTTTTAGTCACACCAAGTTAGAACATGTAACTTTCCAACATTTGGTGCGTTACGCCTGTTTGATCTGCATGGTTGTATACAGTTGTTGAAGACCAGCAGTTGTTATTTACTTATTTTCTTTTTCTCTTTGGCTATCTGTTTGCTGATGGAAAAGCTGAAGTCAAAACCTAATTCTCACATACTGCATTTCCTTGCGTGGGTAGTCAGGCTGTTGCTCAAGTTCAGAGCTGTTGGCAAATAGTGTCCTGAAAGTGCTGTACTAGGTTATTCTAGCTATAGGCAGTTGTAAATTGTCATTAAAGGCTCGAAGATAACCAGGGTCCTTTTAGATACTAAAGAGCTTTTGATTTCTGCTAGGCCTGTAGAGGACTGTAACCCCCTTCTTTAATAGGTAAAGATATCTCTTTTGGAGGGCTACAGCAAAGGGGGATCAAATCTAGTTACTACTTTATACTTCTGAGGAAAACTGTAGGAATACGTCTGGGGACTTGGGTGTTTGTTTTGTTTTGTTATTGTTTTCCCCTCCCCCCCTTTCTTAAGTAAGATATAAAGTACTAACTTGTTATCACCTGGTGTTTCTGGTTTTAGTTTGTCTGAACTTGTGCTGATTTTAATTCTTTTTTAATTCTGGTCGGTAAATATTTAGGCTTCCTAATCTTAGTGTTATATGGGAGTCAGAATTTCCTTTTAATGAAAAATCTATTTAAATCTATTTAACCTAATTTAAGAACACATTTTAAAAATTACTGCAAATTTATTTTGAGAAGTTTCTATTAAGAAGATATTTTAGTAATGTTTCATTATAGTCTCAATTTATTACATCTTGTTATAGCATTGAGTCATGAAACCTAGAATAAGAGATCCAGCTCCAAGAATGGGAAGAGTTAGATGTAATCATCTGTGTGAGTGTCATGGATTGCCATCTTTAAGGCTATTTTCAAACAGGGGCACGTTATGGATATCGTAGAGTTTAAAATACTGGAGGTGGAACTGACTTGGAAAACTTTTGTTTTTATTCAAAGTAATTTTTACACATGCTAAACACCTTCAAATGTCATCAGCTGACAGTCTAATATATACTAGGAAACAAGGAGGCTTTATATCTTATCAATTAATTTGTGTATTTGTTTAATTTACAATATTTTTAAAATACAGACGGATAGTTAAATTCACTGTTCTGTGATATTTAAACAGTGCTTCTCTCGTTCTTTTTCCTGGCAAGTTTATGCTTTTCCAGCTGCTTCAGCTATCTGCCCTTCCACAGGGTTTGATCTGCTTCCTTTTTTTTTTTTTTTCTTAAGTTAAATTTTTTTGTCCCCGCTAGCTTTACCATTTTGCATCCTACACTGATTATTCCAGGAGCTTGGGCTGCTGCTGCTAACGCAGTGCACATGTTTGTTTGCTGTTAATCACCGAAGTGGTTGTATAGGAGTGCAGTGACTGCAGCCATGCACCCAAGGGGCCCGAAATTTTCAGATGTGCTTTAGGAATTAATGCTTTTGTGTTACATTTGTCTCTTCATGTGACTGAGGACTGAGGATGTGGAAAAGGAGGATGTAAGAGTAGCTCATTCATTGAGATGTGAGACTATGGACATTTTGGGGGCATGTGTGTTGCTCTTTATTGCTCTCAAGGGTGGGGTACTTGCAGATGGGAGTTTCTTTAGTTGTATATTTCTTGCATTTGTGAGGGATTTAATCAAGCAGCTCAGAGTGCCTGTGGATTATAGAAGTCTTGAGGGAATGCGTAAAAGCATCTGGAGATTAGGTAAGTTTCTTGTACCAGTTTTGCATATGAAGTGTGGAGGCTGCTCTGAGCCAGGCTGTAAAGAAGGGTGTAAGAAGCCCTGGCTGATGAGGATGAGCTTGGAGTCCCAGAGCTGCCAGCCCCGTGCACGTACCTGAGCTAATGAGAGCACAGTCTACTTACCCACCAGTGAAGAGAAGCTGCTGAGGTTTTGGAAATTTCACCTTCTGAACTTCCAAGTGTGTCCTTGTGTCCTTGCTCTATTTTGACAACTCCTTTGGAAATGTAGCAGCACTGAAGGAGTTGTGCTTGGAGTGACGCTGTGCAGTCACTGTAACTGCCTCAGTTCATCAATGGGAAAAATGTGATGTCCCTCTTTTCCACTGAAAGTGTTAGGAAGAGTTAATAATAAGTGGCCATATGAGAGCTTTACAGAGTATATTGTTTTCCTTAAGCAGAATTAATTTGATTAATTTATATATTACAGATAATAAGTAAATTTATAAAAGAAACAGCAGATTTTGGTAGAGCCCAAAATCATTAATGATGCTGTTGCCTGTCTAGAAGTCTAGCTTGAACCTTTGAACCCGGTGACAACAAAGAGGAATGACCCAAAGTTTACAGTATCAACTTTCAACACTTATGGATACCTTCCATTGTTTGGTCAGCAGAAAGCAGGAAGAAATGAATGAAGTATGAATCGTTGGAATGATGTCAGGACTGTAGTGCATGGGTCAATTAACTTAAATGAAAATACCTTTCTGCTCTGATTTTATTTGTAAGGAATGTCCTGAAGCTGTGTGCTACATTGGAATTGCTGAAAGCTTTCAAAACAAATTTTTGAAAGACAAAGAATTTGAACATTCATTTGTTGGACTAATGTCCATTTCCCTCAAAATAGTGCTCAATCAGCTAATGTTTAGCATTTTCAAACTGGTCTTGGTTAAAAGAGTTAATGTTACTTTCACTATCGTGTTTTCAGTAAATGTATATGAAGATGGGCTCTAGATGTAACTCAGTGTTTGTTTGAAATGCAGTGTGTTGTATTACTCTGTTTAAACCTAAAAAATTGTCTTTGTACTTTGAATTTCTTTTCCTCCTAATTAGATTGGATAATTTAGTAACCATGGGGCCTGCAGTCTATTTAATGTATTCAGTCTACATCATGTTGTGAGGATGTGGGCTTTCTATGAGTCCAGCCTACTTTAGGAAAATTCCTCTTGTAGGAAATTCATGTACTGTGTTGGACCCAAATCAGTAGGTGGGCTGCCCTGGAAATCCATGCTTTCCAGGTTGTGAAAATACCAGCTTCTAAACAAATGGAGATCTGTCAGTGCATTAGCTTCTTAGCTGCTTTAGATCAGCTTTGGAAAATGAAATTTCTCCTGTCCTTGCACAGACATGTGCATACTGTACTGTGCTGAGGTGGTTATACAGTTGTATATGATGCAAACTCTTTAAAAGAACTCTTTACTTCAAGTCAGTGAATTGATTGCACTCTTGGATAAATTAAATTTCAGTTAATTACCTTCTTAACCACCTGCTTATTTATTAAGCTGCTTAAATGGTTAGCTTATTGTAAGCCCAGGCAAATTGTTGTTTTACAGCATAAGTTTAAGAATAGAAGATGCTGAAAATTCACTCATGAAACTTCTGTATGCTCTTTAATGCCCTAACCAAGCCAGTATTGCAGGAATGTTGTGCCCTTTGATAGGGAACACTCCCTAGAATTGCTTCATTGCTTGAAACCTGAGCTTAGGCATGAAATGTGCAACTTAGTCCCTTCACAGAGTCGAGAGGTAAGTGGAATTCATTGTGCAAGTTCTGTCCTTCTCCAGTTGCTGTAGCATCCATCATGTGCTTTGGATTGTTAATTCCAGTGATTTTAGCCTACATAGCCATGGTACTGTCCATTAAATGGATGTGCACGCAGTGTTGTACCTTGCTGTTTAAACAAGTTGTCAAATTTTTTGGGGTTGCATCTCAGCTTCTCTCTTTATTTCTTTTTCTTTTGGGACTGCATGGTTTTTTTTGGAGCTCAGGTCAGTCCTTTATTACTTCCATACTAACTCCAGCTACAACATATTTTTGTTGCAGAATTCTGCAACCAGCGTGGCTGAATTTTTATCTGTTTTGTCATTTTATGACATTTTATGTCAGTATTTGCTGGGAAATCAGATAGTTATTATCTATAACCTCATAAGCAATAGCTGCCCATCTCACTGCTTTGCTATGTTTTGTATGTTTTCAAAACATACAGCAAGAATGTCAGTACCTGGTCAGGAGAAATAATACTGTCTGTGTTCATGGTACATGTATTTCTGGGAGAAAGGAGTAGTAAAGATGATACAGATACCATTCAGGACCAATTATGTTGTAAAACAAATGTGTCACTGTAAGACCAGTAATTGCAGAGTCTGTCTGTTATTAACAGCTGCATCCTTTTTGTATGTACATATGGTGATAGAGATTTAAATATGGGTTGTATACACATGGTTGGCCACAAAGCAGTTACATGTAATCTGGCAGATTTTAGGAGGAGTAGTTGTGAGAGAGCATGTGGTGATTAAGGCATTTTGATGTAATCCCTACATGCTTTCATAGTCACTTTGCCCACATCGGGGGAAAGAGTAACTTTGTGTTTTGTGGAAAGTAGTCTATCTTCTCTCACCTTCCTCTCTGTTACTATCGTGGCTGTTATATTTACATTTTGTAGAAGTATTTCAGGATTTCAGTTATTGTACTTAATTGTAAAACTGTTGCAGAAGCCTCATAGTTTCATGGAAGAAACTTGTGTACTTCGAGGTGTTTGTTCAGGCTACTGCATATTTGTATGTGGCACCTGGAGTATAAGATGAGTATGTGAGGAAAAAAAATCTTTGTGTGTGTTCTATTTGTTCCTTCGTTCCTTCAGGTGAGTGAGAAGGCATTGCTCTTCAGGTCTGTGAGCTAGATGAACTGTTCTGACCCAGTATAGCTGGTCCTGTTTCCTTAGCAAAATCATAATACACTGCCTTCTTCCTTGAATGTGACCATTTAATTTATGTACACAAAGGCCTGAACTACTGTCTGCAACTTTTCAACGGTTTTGGTTAGAGTGAAGATCATCTGTGTTATAGCAGGAGCCTTGCTGGGTGTGCAGGTTGTGTCTATTGAAGAACATGGAGAATGACTGGTATTAAAAGATTTTGAGCATCACTGCAGGCTGATTTCCTCCTTGCTAGCTCTTATGAATTCATTGCTCAAACTGAGAAGCTTTCTGTCTAGCTTAAGGCAGTAATGAGGAAGGCAGAAATACTGTTTGTCTTCATCAGCAAGTAAGACAAAAATAGGAAGAGAACAGGAAGCAAAGGTAGTAAGATTTGCCTTTTTCTTCCCTTAAAACATGGTGGCTTTTAACAAGAGTTTTTTTCTGCTGCAAAATTGTACATTACTGGACCACTCTAAAGTGTTGGCTATAGCGGTTAATTGTGTAGTTGCATTGATAAAGATGCTGATCTTTATGCCATTATGGCTAATAAAGCGATTGACACTTAGGTTATGTCTGTGTGACAAAATATTTTGTGAAAAATTATGTTGTTTCCTTGGGTTACTGGTATGGAGGTTCGATTTCTGTTCTGTTAAAGGTTTTCTTCTGCCTTCAGTTTCCTGAGACATGTAGAAGGTATAGCTGCAGCCTCTTCATGAGGAGCTGTCAGACATGTACTTTCTTGTTAGACTTTACTTTGGAGTTTTAATATTTGCAGCACAATTTGTCATTATTATTAAGAGAAAGCTGTGAGTTTAGCTTGCAGCTGGTGGGTTTATCTGGTGTCTTTATCCTTTCTCAGTTTGTCTTGTTGTTTTAGCAAAACAAAGATAAACTTGCTGTTATTCTACACGAATACAGTATTGCAGTTCTGAAGTCAGAGTGACTAAATAGCCAAAAAAAGTTGTCTGGTAAGAAAAGAAGTACTTTCAATCTGAAAATGCTAGTTAAGTTAAAACTGAAATGTTGCAAGGATAGATTATCATAGAAAAGATTTATTTTTTTTTTTTTTTAATGTCTGAGGTGTGTGGTCATGCTGAAAATGCTGAAGATGTGCTCTAGAAAAGCAAAATACCTCAGGGATTTTTTGAACAGTCACTTAGGAGGTTGGCTGTGGGCAGTGGGAAGATGGTTACACTGCAGAGTCCCAGGCCTTCCTGCTACTGGCATCTTTGATCTTGGTCTTCCACTTTCCCACAAAGGCCTACCTATCTAAGCTATCAGCTATTTAGGAAGGGATTGATCTTTTACTTGTTATTCCTATTCACTTGTGTGCATTGGACCACAGATGCCTTGTATGATCCAGGCAAATGCTCTAATCACTGCTGGGATGTTTGCCGTCCCCAGCTAAATTGCAGTTTTGAGAATACCTGCTTTATTTTTCTACTTCTTAAGGTATTTATATTTTCTATCTCAGTATGTTCTCTACTTAAGTTATGAAACTCTGCTTATGCATCCCAGAGGATGTAGAAATAGTTTGCTGAGTGTGTAATTAAGTGAATTACAAGCCCTGATCCTGTGAGGTACTTAAGAAACTAACAGGTATCATTGGATAAGGGCCAGTAGCATCAGGAATTCACATAAGTACTTTGCTGGACTGGGGTTGCATGGTAATCATTAGAATCTGAGTTTTGTAAAGTAAACTGCACATTTCAATTCTTAATGTTCTATTTATCAGCACTTAGAGTAGGGTGTAGACTTGTATTGCTCATGGTTCCTTATTTGGAGAGTAAGAATCACTTGTGCTTCCAAACTAGATATGTAAATCCAGTCAAATTTATGTAGATGGAAGGTTCAGTAGTTTGACAAATCTTTATATATGCATGTTGCAATTTAAAAAGGGGGGAAAAAAAAGCAATGTTAATGTTTTTGTTACTGCTGTGTATTCTCATGTCTAATGATTACACAGTGAATGCGCAGGCTTTGCAGAATAATGCATCCACATCTTGGTGTATTTGCTGTTTTTTTCATACTTTTTCACTATTAAGTGTTTTGGTAGAAGCATTAGGTTGGGGTTTTTTTTCTGTTTTGTACTGAAATGAGTTACTTAATTGGTAGCTGGTAGCCATGATACCCATCAGTTACAATGCTTTTTGAAGTACAAAAATAAAAAAAACAACCCACCCCTGAAAACCCCAGACCCATAAAAAACCAAAAACTTCAAGACCACAAAACAACCTTAAAATAAGGAGGAGGTGGACAATCAGCAGAAAGTAAAGGACTAAATATTTTGGAATAAGGTTGTGTTGAAATTTGTAAGACATTGTTTTGTTATTGGATACCCTGAAATTAGTACTCATTTTTCCTTTGTCTGTAATGGAGTTTTTCACAATGGACCTGCTGTGTGTTGATGTTTCCTTGTAGTATGACATGCTTGCATTTGCATTTTTTGATCTTTTTTAATTCTCTGCTTGTTTTGCCTAAAGACCCTGTGTGGACAGTAATGACCGCACGTTTCCGATTGCCTGCTGGCAGAACCTACAATGTACGAGCATCTGAGCTGGCACGAGACAGGCAGCATACGGAGGTGGTCTGCAACATTCTTCTCCTGGATAACACTGTACAAGCTTTCAGAGTTAATGTAAGTAATTTGCTTACTGCATATTGGTATCACTGAGCTATGCTGACCGTTGCTGGATTTGTATGGCTAGAGTGTGACTTTCAAAATAGTGTTAAGAATAGGAGGGGAAGTTGTGTTCAGACAGGCATGCTTGCACACATATATACTAAGTCACTGTGAACTTACTCATTCTGGCATCCTCTATAATACTAACACAGCTTTATTTCAAAATTTGTTATACAAAGCATTACGTATTTCTAGCAATTCTCTTCATGAACTGAAATCATATAGTGGAAATGGAGGGCAGTTGTGCCACTGAGTTGAATGAGAAGCAAGCTTTTGTTTTGCTCCATTCTGGTTTTTGCATTTTGAGCATGAGTAAGGTGTAGTGATAACTCTTCTCATGACTGTATAGCTAACTATGTTCAGTCATGTATGTGGTTGTATTTGGTTATGACTGTCATCTGAAAGTAATCTCTTTGCTTTTTGCTTTTCGCTTTTCTCGGATTATGTTCTTGTTCTATGATTTCCCTCATTTAAACTTACCATCTTCTAATGCAGTGTTGAGGATGGCAGAAAAGAAAATAGGAAGCTGGTTGCTGAATGCTGAGGGCTGTTACTGGGAAGACTGAATAACTTACACATAAGAGCCTGGAATTTAGGATAGGTTATTCAAAATATTTTCTAATCTGTAATCCTTGATTAGGACTTAAAATGTTCATAGTTGTGTGCAACCATTTCTTTTAAATTCTTGAGGAAAAAACCCTATGAACAGCAACCAAAGACCTCAGAAGAGAATATTGAAGCATTTAAAGTGATGTTTGTGTGAGAAGAACCAGGACTCAACAGGAAAGAAACTGTGGGGTGTCCTGGGGCAGGAGAACTCATCTTTTACTTTATAAGCTATAGAATTGACAACTTACATGGAGAAAGGTTGAATGATGTGATGGTGGAAGTTACAAGTGATGTGATTATTAAGGTTTTTGAAGAGAAAATTGAACTTACTGGAGTGAAGTAGTAGTTAGATATCCAATAAGGCTGTGGGACTGTGTGAGAGAGTTGTGTTCGTATGGCTACAGCTTGACTTTCAAAGTAGTGTTAAGTACAGAATAGGAGGGGAGGTTGTGTTGAGTCAGGCATGCTTGCACATGTACATACTAGAAGAAGGAAAAGAAGGGAAGAAAAAGAGAAGAGGCTCAAGGAAGACCTTATAGCAGCCTTACCGTATGTAAAGGGTTGTCTACAGGAGAGATAGAGAGGGTCTTTTTACATGGGCATGTTGTGACAGGACAAGGGGGGAATGGCTTTAAGATGACAAATGGGAGACTTAGATTAGATATTAGGAAAAAATTCTTCATTATGAAGGTGGTGAGGCCCTGGAACAGGTTGCCCAAAGAAGCTATAGCTGCTTCATCCCTGACAGTGTTCAAGGCCAGGTTGGATGGGGCTTTGAGCAACCTGGTTTAGTGGAGGGTGTCTCTGCCTATAGCAGGGAGGCTGGAACTAGATTGTCTTTAAGGTCCTATCCAACAGAAACCATTCTGTGGTTCTGTGAAAATGCAGTGAGAGGAAGAGAACTAAATCTCAGTCTTCAAGGCATATCTACTCTCCGAATGGCTAAAATTAGGCCATTTACTAACATGAAGCCTCGTTTTCTTTCTGGGATAATTTCTCCTATGTCTCTTCTACCTTTTTCTCTGCAATATTCTACTTCTCTTAACCTTCTTGTCCTTGCTAACAGTTTCCCAGTCCGTACAGCCTGCCAAAAAGTGGTATGTGCAGAATGTAGTTGGAGACACAGCATTACAAGTGCATGAGAAATTTTAAGTGCTGTGTTCTTTGCTTTCAGGTGCATGAGTTTTCCATTAAAATATCTATCTTGAAGGGGTTTATTTGTTTGTAAGAGTTGGCAAAAATAAAAAATAATTGTTGCACAGTAGGTATGGGAGGTTATGCTTCTTTTTGATCTAGCTGTTCAAAAGCTGTATGTTAGAGAATGCTAGCCCCTGTGTAGAGTAGAACCACCAGTTATAAATCCTCAAATGTCTATTCTCTGTCTCCCAAGAAAAAATTATATATGTTCTCACCACCTCCCTAGTGTACTAAATATTTTAGTTGCATGGATCATGCTTTACTGCTTATGCAGATCAGCCTGCAAGTTTGGCAATTATAACTGAGTTTAGGGGTTAAAAAGTTCCTTGGTGGTCAAGATTTTGATCTTGTGTCTTAGCCTTAATCTGTTTTTACAGAAATAGGGAGTAATAAAGTATTCAATTATAGCAGATGTGTGCTAACCTACATGGTATATAAGTTTTCGGGTTTTATAGCTGTGTTTTACTTTATATTGTGGTTGACACAGTACTTGGCAATAAATATTTATGGAATTGTTTTCAAAATACGGTGAACAAAGATAACATCAAATAAATTAGCAAGGTTTTTTCTCCTGGTGTTTGCTATAGGTATTCTATATGCTAATGATTGTAAAGCTTAATCATCCAGAGTATGCAGTGCTGTACTAATAAAAATGTACTCAAACGTTCTTTCTTCTCGAGCAGCAAAGTACTGATTGCAGACAACATCTCTTGATAATTTGTGACATGTTCTAAGTTCACATTTCAACCAGCCTTTTCCATTGATCTTCAAAACAGGCATTCTCTTTGTGCTAAGCCTTACCTTGCATAGGGAATAAAAAATCAAATCAAACAATCCCTGTGGATTACAGCCAGGCAAAGGTTATTTTGGTTGCAGGCAGAAGAATCAGTTATAACTACCTGTGCATATGTTAGAAGAGTAGAAATCCTTTCTATGAAACGCTCTGCTTAGCAAATGAAGCATACCCTTACTTCAGCCCTGAAAAGCATGTTCTGTAGAACATGGAGCTGGAAGTGATGAGACTGATTTAAGTTAATAATGTGATCAGGATGGTTTGCATTACCATAAACCTGCTTCAAGATCACATTGCTTTAACTGGTTTTAATTAATTGTTTAAATACCTCAAATTGTATCTTTTCTGTGCAGGCTGATTTAACTGTATTCCCCAAAAGCCAGTACATGATATGGAGATCACTAAATCTGTAAAAAAACCCTTTACACCAAACCCCCTTTAATTTTAGAAGTGAAAAAGTTCAATAATTTAATCTCCATTTTTACTTAGTTGCCTTTTTTTTTTAAATTTTTTTTTCCTAAGGAAAACAAATAAAAGCCTGCTTGTACACTTTTATTTAAAATAGGATAACTTTTTGCAAAGCTAATGTAAGCTGTAGAATGAAAGGAGACAGTAGTGCAGCACTGGCTGTTTGGAGATGTACTTGCTTGAGCTGCAACACAAATATTGCGGTGAGCTGTGAGAGGTTCTAGTGTTTCCACTAGTGAAGAAGCAAGCCTCTCACAGACCTGTGAGCAGCAAAGCTGTTTGATCTCCTTCAGGAAAGCCTGAGACCTCTCATCCCTGTCATCAGAAGTCCAGATTTGTTTGGACTGACGCAGTAGCAGTAGCTCCCAATGTTTGCTGTCGATGCAGCTAGTTCTGTGGGCCAGCAACAAAACAAGAATGTCATAAGATAAATAGGGAAGATGGTGGTAGTTGGTAAACAGGCATTAAAGCTACATGACTACAGATGTTTTCCTAAATTTTCAAACATGGGTAAGCAGCTAACAATCATTTTGCAATTAGAAATTATTGTGTATGTATCTAGTGTACCAGATGTTAGCCAGTAGATGATAGATACTTCAAAAAGTGCAGTTAATATATTGATATCTGGTGCTGATGTCAAATTTGTTCTGAAAGGCCAAAATTTGTTAGACATTTTGCCCCCAGCAGTGACTAATAAGAAGTGCACATACCATTCTAATATTCCAGCTGTCATGGTTTAAATTTTAGCCCAGCCAGTAACTCAGAACCACGCAGCTTCTCCCTCACTCCCTGCCTTCATCCCCCTGCCATGTTCCTGGAGAGGTGGGGAGGAGAATTGAAAGAATGTAAGTCCCATGGGTTGAGGTAAAAGCAGTCCAGTAAGTAACGTATAATACAAAAAAAAACCATAGAATCATAGAACAATTAGGGTTGGAAAGGACCTTAAGATCATGTAGTTCCACTCTTCACACTAAACCATGCCACTCAAGGCTTTGTCCAACCTGGACTTGAACACCACCAGGGATGGAGCATTCACAACTTTGTTGGGCAGCCCATTCCAGTGCCTCACCACCCTCACAGTAAAGAATTCCTTCCTTATATCCGTGTTGATGTTTTGTACCTAACTACTGCAATTTAATGTTAGATAGTTCCTGTTTTTCATCTACTTACCCATTGCTCCCTATTTTAAGAGGAAATATTAATGTTTATCTTCATCTGTAGGAATAAGGCAAGTTTCTTTATATGCTTATCTACATTTATGGGTTTTCCTTTCATATATATATAAATATTTAAAGGCAAAAATAGAAACTTGTCATACTTTTTATAATTTATAGCAGCTATTTAATAGTTGTGATAGTATTACAAATATTCTGGACCTTTCACAACAAGTAGAATTGTGACCTTTACCTGCTCTGGTAACATCATTAAATATCAGAGATGAGTTAAACTGAGGTCGGGTTTTACTAGATGCTTATCTTTATTTTGCACTGGGAGTAAAACTCTGTGATCAAAACAAGTGCTTCATGTTGAAACTAGTCTTCTCTTACCTAATTTGCTGCTCTGTTGCAGGAGGAATACCTTCCTTGTGGTCGTGAAATGACGTTCTGAATTACTAAATTCAAACTGGTCAGCAAGTTCCAAATTCTTCGTTAGGAAGCGTCTATTCAGATATTTAAGAAACAGTATAAATTCTCAGGTTTAGGTTAGAAAAAAGCTATAGAATTGGTACCTGCATGTTATTTGAAGAAGCAACATATCAGCTGTAGTAAATGTAAGCCTTAACTTGGGTTCCACACATGTCCCATTTTCTGACAGTTACTGTCATAAGTTCATTGAGTTCTGATTTTTATCTAAATGAGGAAAATGCCAAGAAGCAATTAGTGTTGCTGTGTTATCTTAAAATTAGTTTTACTTGCTGGAAAATTTGTACTAATTATGGGTTTATTCCAAAATATATTAGAAATCCCTCATTTAGTAAAAATGAAACTGAGTATTTTTGGATTGTATATTAAAATTGCCGTATGCATTTATACTGTTATGTATTTATTATGTTAACATCTGTTTGGGTTTTTTTTACCTTGTTTTTAGTTACTAGAAAATAAGTCCTTCTGTAGTGAACTTTTTAACTATGGTGCTCCTACAGGCAGCTCATTTCATTAATCATCGAGAAATTTTCTCTGTATGATTTTTTTTTTTTATAGTAAATATAGCACTTCTTAGATCACTTTAACTTAGCCAAATTTATAGAGGCCCTGAAATATATGCCTTATGTAATTTCAACTTAAAGCATGCAGAGCTCTGCTTATGATTGTCCTGCTGGAATAATTTCAAGCATAATTTCTTATATCTATTTTCTTTTCCATTGTGAAATGAATTATCAAGCTTCTTGGAGTTTTTAGCCCCCTATAAATGGCTTTCACAGTTTACTCAACCTCAGTGTAATTTCAGCTAAACAGGAAGATGAGTTTTGTTAGGATGCTCTTAGATGTTAACAAACATCTAAAGTGATTTCTAGTTTTTTCTCATATATGGATACTAATGAAATTCTTGCAACCTTCTTTTGACCTTTTAGTTACATACTTCTGTTTTAACAGCTATGAAAGTAAACTTGTGTAAACTCTCCGAGAAGTGAAGTTCTGCTCTGTTTGGGAGCAGAACAGCAGGTTTTTTGTTTAAAAATATCTTACTGCCTGCAGTAAACAAGGCAAGATGTGTCAAATTTACTGTAGCATCAATAATATTTGACACCTAGAAAATTGTTAGGAACTTGCTTGGTGCTAGAGAAGTGGAAAATTTGGGTGAAAAATAAATCAATAATATCTTTCATCTTTTTGTGTGTTTGTGTTGACAATGTTGTTGTTTGACAGTTGTTCTTGCAGAATTTTTCCTTATCTTTTGTACTTCAAGAAGCTATAACACTTTAACTTCTTTGGAAAATTCCCATCAGATTTTATCAGATGTATTTATTGGCACATAATGGCACACTCAGCGTTTCAATTACTGCATTGGCAGTATTTTCAAGTTTGGCAAAAAACTGCTAGGTACCAACAACTAAAGATTTTTTACATCATTTTGAGGGTAAGATTTGTCCCTGAAATAGAAATCAAGTTTGTTCACTTGCCTCTGAAAAGTGATCTTATTTTTATTCAGTTTATTTGAATTAATTCATTTAAAGTAGTATCTTTGAGAGAATACTTTGAAATGATACTTCTCAGTTAGATATTCGGCTGCTTCAGCTTTCTATACCATTTAACTTTGGAAACATTTTCAGTATGCTTGTTCATTTAGATTCAGGTATAGATTTTCAGGTAAATAGGTAAGACTAACTTGTACAGACCTGTACTTTCAAATTCAGTGACCCAAAAAAGGCTGCAAAGTTCTTTGTCAAATTCTAGCCTTTGTATTTTCTGGGTTTCTTTTTTTCAGTACTCTTTTTAAATATCAGAAGATTTGGCTAATGAATGGCTTTCAGGAATAATCATGTAGCTAGCTGAGAAGTGAGAAATTCTTACTGTCAGAAAATGGCAAAGAGAAAAAATAATAATTCCTTACATATGTTTCAGAAAACGAGATGAAGCTCATTTAAAAATATCCTGGGATACACTTCGTGATATTTAAAATATAGGCTGCTAGAGCACATCTGAAAGAATGAGTATGTGCTCTGCCTGCTTGAAGTCTTTGTGTCCAGTTATATATTTGTTAATTAAAATATACATGTATTTGTTCTCTGCAGAAACATGATCAGGGACAAGTTCTATTGGATGTAGTCTTCAAGCATCTCGATTTGACAGAGAGAGATTACTTTGGTTTACAGTTGGCTGATGAATCTACTGATAACCCTGTAAGTTGACTGTTTTATAAATATGTTTTTATAAATCATAATTATATTCTGTGCTCTGTGTCATTGTAAAGAGAATTAAATAGAAGCCATTGCAACGTTGTGCCATCTTTTCCAACTGGGCCATTTGCATTGGTCAGTATCACCTTGTAGCTGTGATAAAACTAAATGTTAATAATTACAAGTTTGCACGGTTGGAGTAAAATGTTGAGATCTGTGCTTATGAAATAATGCATTAAAAGGATATTGCTTGTTTTATTGTGCCTGTTTACTAAACTGCATAATCATTCTCTGTTGGGATGAGAGATAGTAACTATTTTTTTTTCTTTTTTTGAATTATGAGGGAGGTTTATATTGATCTGTATGGTGTTTTTATTTCTAGCCCAAATACCCCATAGCTCTTTCAGTATTGCTGCGTATAGCCCACTGTGACAAAGCCTGTCAGCTCATCAACTTAGCAGAAAAAGGGACTACTTTGAAAATGAGCGTTTATAATTGATGTGCGTTAATTGAAAGGAAATTCCATAGGACTGAAACTTTGTAAATCACCAGTAGAAATTAACAGATCTGGCTGTAATGTTCATTGGCAATAGTTATAGCTGTAGGGCTGAGATAATGATTACTTGAAGAATATTTCCTGAGTAGGAAGTAGGAAGTTCTTTTGTAGGTGTCAAATGATCAATACTTGTTATAAAGTGCAGTTTAACTAAACAGTATTCTTTATAATGCAGTTCCTTATCCAGTTCCCATTATATGTGTGTGTCAGTGATGGGGTCTAAATTTATCTCCCAACTTGTATGTCAAAAGTAATTTTTGTTCACAAATGGTGCAGAATGTGGTCTATAGAGATAAGTGACACTGTAAAGTGTTAATCATTCAGTAACTAAGGTGAATTTCAGGAAATAGTTCAACTTTCTTTTGGAAGAGCAGATTTCAGCTACTGTTGTTTTACCATCAAGAGTGACTGTTCTAAATAGAAGGAATATTCTTTTTTATCTTACTAAAAGGTTGGGTTTTTTCTTTTACCTACTTTTAATGCTTTTTTTAAATGTAGCATAGGAATCAAGAAATCATAATACACTTAACATTGAGAAGTTTGTAGTGTTTCTCATTTATCTGAGTTTTCAAAGCTTAGATGTCTAAGCTCTGGTTTTTTTTAGTTTATCTATCTGAAAGCAGCTGAACACAACGCTGTAATGGAAGGATTTGGGGAAGAGTTAGTCCAAAAGAAGAATGACTTCAGAGCTCTTGATATAAGAACATGCTTTAAAGGTTTAGTATTCTTTAACGAATAAATATTTTGGCTTTTTAGCATATATCTAGTTGCTGTGAAAACAATGTGTCAGAGAAATAGAAATATTATGAATATTAGTCATGAAGTATTTATGGGTTTGACTAACTCCTTCTTTTTTTCTTAATATCTGTTTACACTGAGTTTATTTGGACAAAGAAACTGGATTAGATTGACAAATATTCCAGTTACTTCTGAAATAACACAGCAGAATATTGCTAAGATACAGCCAATATATCAGGAGATAAAGGTGATGGGGGAAAGAGGATTCTGCTAACTGAGTGTGAAACCTCTATCATTGTGCCTAAACATGGATTTCATAAACTGCATAAGCTTGTTTATTTATTTATTTATTTGTTTAATATTAATATCACAGTAAAAGTCAATGCAACAAAGCTGTGTACAGCTGGAGTAGAATATTCTGCGAGGGTCTTGGCCTCTGGGTGACTGGAGCAATGCGGAGAAGGGGGTATTGGTACCTAGTTGGAGTAAGGGTGCAGTGGGATTGAGTAGGAGCCAATGACACCAAGCTGTGTGGTGTGGTCAACATGCTGGATGGAAATGATGCCATCCAGAGAGACTCTGACAAGCATATGATTCTATCTTTACAACCAGAAGGAAATGTAAATACAATCTCTTCTGCTAGGCATTTCAATTTCAAGTTTTATGGATTAACTGTAATCTCAAACAGTACTTCCCACAAAAAAGAAAAATATAAATCCAAGGATTATTGATCATATCTGTGCATTTATCAGATATATTGGATCATGACCCTTTGCTTAAAGATACTCAAGTATCATTCACCATTTTTTGAAAGATTCTCATATAATATTCGGGTGTATCGCTGGTGGAAGGGTCCTTTATTAAGTGTTTACATGCAGTCTTACAAGTTAATTGATCCTGTTTGAGGTTTTCTCTTTGACATAATCACACTCTAAGATGTATCAAACAGCCTCTTCAGTCTCTCTTAAGACATCCTCTACAAGGATAAAGCATTTAGATGTGGTCATCATTACTTGTTATTCCTAATGTATAGAATGTCTCATAACTAACTTCGGATCTATAATGTCTGTCAGTGTCCTGGGTTCAGCAGTAGCAGTCATTTTTCTCCTCCTTAGTAGCTGGTGCAGTGCCGTGTTTTTGACTTTCGGCCTTGGGAACAGCGCTGATAACACCAATGTTTTTAGCTACTCCTTAGTAATGTTTAGTCTGACCAAGGACTTTCTGAGCCTCATGCTCTGCCAGGGAGGAGGGGAAGCTGGGAGGAAGCAGAGA
>WYDI02019105.1:0-53247 GCA_009867235.2 Psittacus erithacus | reverse complement strand
ACTTGTTCCAACAGTTCCATGTCCTTTTTATGTTGAGGACACCAGAACTGCACACAATACTTCAAGTGAGGTCTCATGAGAGCAGAGTAGAGGGGCAGGATCACCCCCTTCAACCTGCTGGTCACAATCCTTTTAATGCAGCCCAGGATATGGTTGGCTTTCTGGGCTGTGAGCGCACACTGCTAGCTCATGTTAAGTTTCTCATCGACCAACACCCCCAAGTCCTACAAGTCCTTCTCTGCAGGGCAGAGGACTAAAAAATTAATTTTTTTTTTAATTTTTAAAAAATTAAGTCTTCTTTCTCAGCAGCATGTTCCCTTTTTTTTCAGCTTTTTCCTACTCATCGTTTTAACGCCTTACAAGAAAAGGAGAAGAAAGCTAACTGGACAATGGTTAACTTCTTCCACACCAGACCATCCAACACTTTGTAAAGAACCGAGAGAGTTGTAAAAATTTCATCAAAAGGCAAAGAAACTTCAAAACACATATGGTATGTCAAGAAGAGAACTCTGATTAGTTTATCATTTTTATGACACAAATTGCACAAGTATTTTAGTTACATCAGATAATCCGAGATCCGCACATTACTATTCATAATACGGCAATGACAATTTCTAAGCTTAAACATTTGTTCTTAAAATACAGCTGCATTCAGCCCTCTGGGTGTTTGGTAAAGCAAAACCCAGTATTTAAATCTATCTTGTAATGAAGTGACACTAACAAATCCAGTCTTTTTTTTTTAATTTGCCCCAGCCCCTTTTTTTCACCTTTTACTTCTGTTATATGATGTATGTACTGTTTAACATCTGCACACTTCAGCAGCAACGGGCAGTTAGGATAGTCTGAGTCTAGCACAACTTGATCGAGTGGCTGAAACTTTCCTTGTTGCTGAAAATACATCAAAGGGATTATAAAGCGTTACTATAATGTTAAGACACATATACATACTACACTTATATAGAAATACATATGCATGCAATGGCCATGGCATTAAAAGGGATTTAAAGAAGATTGTATTTTGAATGGTAACACATGACACAGTCAGAAACTGATTACAAAGCAAGATATAAATATTTATTTCAAACCAGTAAATACCTGCAAAATGCTGAACTCTTCAATTACTGCACTTAAAAGACCAAATTTGAAACAACATGGGGAAAAACTAATGTGAAGTACAGTGGGATTTTTTGGAAGATGACACAAGACACAGTAGTCAGTGTGTGCCAATAGCATTTTAGATCAAAACCTGTTGGATTAAATCCAGTGTCATAACTTCCATTCAAATTTTGCTTTTCCTTCCATAACGATAATTCTCAAAGGAGCAGGGCAGCTTCTGGAACACAGTATTAACCTTTCACCTCTGCAAAGTCAATTCCAGTTTGGCCAGAGTATGTATATAAAGTGATTTTGGCACAACTTAAATAGCCCCACACATGACAGAATCATCAAACAAATTTTGCCATTGCCAAACAATGCATAATCATTCAGCACTGTTTGGCACAACTGGCAGCCTTCCCTTTGGAAAGATCTTTCAGCGCATCAGTACAAAGACTCAGTGAGCTCTCCATCCTTAAGAGAGTGCATGGTCTCAGGAGCCAAAGCTGAAGTCATTATACTGGTCAGCACGAAAAAAACCCCACTTGGGTATACTGCTTTCACTATTAATTAATCCTCTTGCTGAACAGTCAGAGGCTTAATAAAAGTAACCATCCATTGTTAAATCACAATAAAAACAAGCAAAAAAACCCAAACTAACAAAAAAAAAGAACCAAAAAACAAAAATGAAAACACAACAGAAAGCATTTTAAGGTTTTTTCTCCTGAAACAGAAAAGGCACAATAACAATGGCAAACAGAAAATTGTAAGATGCAGAAATAAAGCTGGAATAGACTGTTTCCTATAGATAACTTACCTGCACAAACCTGCTTGTGTCCCAAAACAAGACAGCCACATTTACATTGTGTAGTAGAAGATATACTAAGCCAAGAAAGCCTGCTGGATAGGAGATGGCTCTGCTCAAAAGACACATTAAGCAACCCTTCATCACACTATCAAAACCAAAGAATGGTGCAAAGGATGATCCTAACACACCCAGTGGGTACTTTGACACCCATTAGTTCAAGCCAAGTGACTGCTGCATTCAAGCTGGTCCTGCACAAAGTATTTGCAACACAATCCTTAAGACTTCCCTTTACTAAAAAATAGGCTAACTTAGGCAGGCCACTGCAAAGCATTTGCCCTGATTTAGGACTCAGAACAGCTCTATGGCATTTATCTAGCATCGTGCCTGGCCTAGAAAACCAGAAAACGTAGAAAACAATGTACCAAAAAAGTAAAGGGTGGAACACAACACTTCCCAGGCACAGAAACAGCAGCAGTTGTTGTTCTTTACTCAGGCTACCTCAACACTTTACCACATAGATAGAGGACATTTACTGTTTCCCTAATTTAGGGTTTGGTATAAAGCTTTAAATGGATGCTGAATTCAAAGACAGCAGAGTGCCCAGAGAATGAGCTGAACTATTCCTTGTGAAATGACTTCTTCTGATGGGCCATCCTGAAGAAGGAACAGACCACAGAAAAGCAGAATATATTTGCACATCCTATACCATAAATCATCTAAAAATAATGACAGAACAATAGGTTATTATTCCAAATGTGTAGTTGGACTTTATTTCTTCACCATATAAAAATTTTCTCCTGCATTCTCCATTTGCAGTCTAAAGCACAAAACAAACAACCTCATAGGAAATGCTATTAGAGCAAAAAACCCTTAGGATGCATAGAGTGAATTTACTGCCTCTATGAAAAAGAAAAAAAAACAAGGATCAAGATTTACATTTTATTTTATGTCCTTTTTACCACTGGCAGATTATAAGCAATAAATCAATAACTTTGCCTATGCCTTTTGATAAACTTCAGAAATTTAAGGAGGTTTTGCCACGCCCAGGATAAATCCAATTAAGCCATTTATCAACTATACAACTTTCGGACACTTGAGCATCCTGTTGCTGATACAGCATCTCTACAAATACTGCTTCTGAGAAAGCAGTGTTTCCTTTTAAGTTCAAACTGACACAGAAATGTTTCTTCTTTTTCTCCATAGCATCCACATTCTTCTTTCTTTTCCCCTTCTTTCCCAAAATGACTCATCTACTGATGCCTAAGAAAGGGCACTGGTTTGTTTTACTCTGGTAACATCTCATAATTTAAAATTCAGTAGTTCTGGGATAGGTTCTCACAAAAGGGCAAAAGAGATTCTCTGTTTCTCTTAAAAAGGAGATGATTAGAATTTGCTGATATTGGAAGCTGACTCCTGGAATATACTTTACCGACAAAAAAAAACTTCATGCAAATAAAAAAAAAAATTCTAAGGTGGGTATCTCTGCTTTAAATGCAAATTAAATTTCCATTATTATGGAAACCCCTCTTTGTAAAATTAACACAACTTCTGCAGAAGATGAAGACAGAAACGTTTTCTCCTAAGAATTCCAGTAAAAAAATAAAGCAGGCTTACCTCCTTGTCTGCCTTTATGAGGTAGTAAAGTATCAGAAATAAGGGGTCCATCGGTGTAACAAACAGCAAGCGCCCATCTACGTGACAGATATGTAAGAGTAAGCTTAGTACCAAAAAGCGTAATATATTACCTTTGTTTTTTTAATGTTTTTCAGGAGTGTGGATAAGAAGAGAAGATTTTGTTGGGTTTTTTAAGTATTCCAGTATTTTAATAAATGGGCAGGAAAACAGTCTTTGTGATTTTATACTAAAAATACAGAAAGAACTCAATTCTCAACCTTGCCAAACCAAAGCACAAGCTCCACTACAGGTCTGCTGGCTTCAAGCACTCTTAGGTTTGCCTTTTTCTTGATTATACTAAAAGCAGCAAAATTGAAGCTGCCCTCTATTGGGAGATTTGGGTGCAACAGAAACTTGGTTTTAGATACCAGATACATACAGTATACTCCGCCTCAAACACTGGGCAAGGTAACACTGTGCTGGCTGAAAAGGTAGGCAGGGCAAGAAAGAATTTCAAGAGCTAGTTAAGTTAGATATGCCTCCCATCTGTACAGGGGGAATGTGCATGCAGACTCCTAATAGAACAAAATAAACTTGAATAAATCAGAAAATACGGCTCAGCATGTTGCATTCAAAGTTACACACACAGGAAGAAGTTGGTTTCCCATTGAAACAGACACTTTGGCCCATCTGGTCTTCATTGTAGGACAATGGCTTAGCCAGGCTTTTTGTATAATTGTAGATAATTGGAAACAATGTAACATCAAGGAAATTCACTAATAAGACCAAATAATTGATGACAATTTGACATTAATTAGAAAACCAAAAGCAAGTAAATGTAATTTTTCTTTTGTTTTAGAGCACATGATTAAGATAATTAAAGAAAAGTAAATTCTCTTGCAATAGCCCTAAAACTAACAAAAGATGGGGTAGGAAGAACATGGTCTGGACAAAGCTAACACCTGCATTGCCAACATGATACATTGCATGAGGCAAAGCAAGCATTAGGCAAAGCAAGCATCAGGACTACTTACAGAAACACCATTCGCTTTCTCAAAGCTTTCATTTAAATGCTTTCCACTGTAACTTTAGGAAGAGGTATTTTTATTTGTTCTAAAGAGTTCGGACTCACTATAGGTGTTCAAAGACCTCTGGTCTTATGTCTCCACATAAGACAATTTGCAAACACTCAGTTTTTTTTGTGTAGTTCTTCCCCTGACTGTTTCCGAGATGCAGCAGCCCAACATTCAGGAACAATTTCCCCTTCCCTGTATCTTTTAAAGAAAACTGTGGTGATGATTCCTTAAGGCAACTGTTTCCCAAGGGCCAAAACAGAGGTTAGAAAGGGAGGGGGAGAATACAATGTGGACATAATTGGGAGCACGGAGCAGACCCAGTGTTTTGGCTCACACCCAGGTGGAGCAAGGAAAAGCTCACAGACATATCGCTTGCATTGCTATATGCGCCTGCAGAGGATGTTTAAAAGTTAACACACGCTTTGGGATATTACGGTTAAAGGCGGCGTATGTCTGGTGGGGTTGCTTTTATTTATTACTAAAAATGGTTCTAGTTAAAAAGGATAAAATAAATATACTTTCATCTCCTGAATTAATATTTATTGCTTGGTCTATGGACATGCCATCAGGGAAACACTAATGCAATGACATCCTTACTGATAAAGGATTGTTAAAGTTGTCACAAACAGTTACACAAGTTTCCTCCTCATTTTCAGAAAGGCAAGGTAGGATCAGAGAATGACTAGGATGTTATAAAAGAGCTCACTTCAGACCAAACGTGCAGAAATAGCACCTTCAAACAGCAAACCCATCTTGAGATACCAGCACTCACACAGGGGACTACAGAGGTAACTAAAAAGAAAACAAAACCATACATTCCAATGCTTGGAGCTCTAACACACCACTCAGCTTAGAGCTAAGGCCCTCCAGCCGTTTTTCCCCCACTGTAGGATAACACATATTTTACTTACAGAGAGGATTTTCTGGTGTGATTGACAAGGCAAGCTAAGTATTTTATGGCACTTCAGTTTAAATATAATTGAATGACCTCCCCTCTGCCCCAAAGACAAATGAACATCTGTCTAATTGAGGCTGCCAAAGGCAGCCTTTTAAAAAGAGACCATAAAGCCCCCAGCCCCGGTTAAATCCAGATGGCAAATGAGTGTGTCAGAAGGTGGGGACGTGATGCAGCATGCCCCAAACAACTAGGAAAAACACCTGTAAATTTACTAGAAGAGAGAGGAAAGGCCTGTGTATGAACATTAGTTACAGTTGGGAGAAGAATACATTATATTTCTCACCTTGTTGAACAGTCTGACCTATAAACCAGGAACGATTTTCCTCATGAAAAGCTTTTACTTCAAACAGCTGCTGTGCACCACTATTGAATAAGTAAAGGGTTGCTTCCCCTGTTGAAAAGAAATCTGGTTTGTGTTTGCAAGCTTTCACAAAAATCAAAAGAATACCCAGTATGTCTGAAGAATGTGCCTTATATACATACAGACACACAAACATACACACATTCTATATAAACTCACTACAAAGAAAGCTCAGACAAAGAAAACTATTATATACAGATGTTCATTTACCAGCTTTATAAACCAAACTGAATTTGAATCAATAAATAAGATGTGTGAACAGTTCTTCTTACAACACAAGGCCTTTGATCCAAACCCAAATCAAAATCACTCAAGAAATCAGCTTTTGTCTCTGTACTGAAGGGGAAAGGTGGAAAACAAGAAAATACTCGCTCTTTCCATTATGTTTGTCTTCAAGATAACAGACTCTGGGTTAGGGGAACAAAAGCCTCAAACATTAAAGTGGCAATTTTAAATCTATTTTTTGTGTGTATCAAAATGGACAGCAAATGGCTCAGTATGGGTAGCCAAATAAGGTGAACAAGGAAGCTAAAAAGTTGCTTCAAAATGCCCATCAGAATCCTGATACTTCGGAAAGCAAAGCTTTATTTTAGGCCACCCTATAGCACAGCTCTGCCATTTCACATTAGCTCTGGATTACAATAAAAAGGGTGGCAAATATGTTGTGAACAGGATTGTATTTTCCATATTTAAACCAGAAACTGCCAGAACTACAGAAGGGGCCACTGAAATTTGGTCAGCTGAGTCTGTGGCTGGACTGGTCCTGCCTTGGTTGTCAATCCAACTTCAAGAACAACTACAACATGGCAGTCCGGCTCAAAACACATAAATTGCAAAGCTGCACTGACTTGCTGGCTCTAAAATGTCTCAGTGTAAGTCCCTGCAAGCTGACGCCAGCACTGCTGTTCTCAGTCTGCAGAGATCCCCAAGGGTGGAGACATGTCAGCTAAACTGGGCAAACACATTTCTTCCCCAAAATGACTGATAATGCTTTTTTCCCCCTTTATCCAAAAGACGGACCAAATGTTTAACCTCACCTAAGGAGATAATTTTAGTTCTCTCTTTCTTTTAGTTCTAATTTTTCTTTTGGGGAGGAGAGAAGTGAAAACTAGATAAGAGGGGGAGCACAGATTTCAATCATTACCACATGCTTCTCAGCAAGGGTCTACACCATAGTTTGATCAATACCAGACATCAAACTACTCACAGAAGTGCTCACTGAACAACTTAAGACTCCTACCAGTGAGCATGCTAGCCAAACGCAGTGATGAGCTACAAAATTTCAGGAAAGGGACTAATATTGCCTAACTCCAGCTTCTTAATTTACTTTCTTTTGTTAAAAGGTCACCACAGGTTCCCAGCAGTGCCATTAGATAGAAACTCCAGGGGATGGAGAGAGAACTTAGGCAGCTTTGCTCAGAACTTTATCACTTCAGTGAGTTGCCTAAGTTTTGTGGTATTGTTATTTTCTTTCTTTTAGTTCAGCACTTTTAAAAATGCATCTTGTGGTACTTCTGAACTGCAAGCTAAACCCTAGTTTATAGTCTTTGTAAGGGACAGAAATCTTGTCCTTTTTACCTGTCTAAAAAAAGGACCATGCATACTTTTATTTAATAAAGTGGTTCACATGAATTCTACTGTGCCAAGTCCTTCAGTGGGCATTTATACAATATCTGGCATCAACAATTCATCTGTTGGACCCAAGTGTAAGGAAAATACATTAATAGGATGTTCTCAGTCCTTCCATTTTCAGACCCTATACTTATAATGGTCTACATAACTGAAAGTTTTTGCAGGTCTATAAATAAGCTCCTGTAAATTCTAAAGGAACACACCCAGACAATTATACTTCAGGTTTTCCCCAGAAACCCTTCCCAAGATCTCTGATTCCACAAGGTAAATAGATCTCTTCTTCTACAGAGAAAAGCAAATTAATATCCACGCTTTTAAAAACATAGCAGATTAGAAAGCCAATGTAACACAGCAGGTGGAAAATATCTGTGGCTATATATTCCTACTGCAAATCTAAGAATTCAAAAAGCAGCTGTCATGATGAATAAGTGAGTTCACATTTTATATCTATTGTTTTTAATTATTTTTCTCTTTCAAGAACAAGTAGCAGTTACTATATTGAAACATTAAAATGCACCTGAAGACTTTAGTTAAACATAAATAGAAACAGTTAATTTCAAAACAAAACCACACAACTTAAGTCTACAGAAAACAAATGAATTTATGAAAAGGAAAAACTCAAACAACATAAAATGTGTTTTTCAAACAAAATATTTTAACCCTAACAAAGGCTTACTGCAAGTTTCTGTTGCAATGCCTCGTACTCCAATTATTACATGATTCAGTAATAACAAATCCTTGACAAAAAGAACAATTTGTCTAGCAGAAAATAGCTGAGGGATGGTAGTGTCATTATATTGTCTGCATCTGCTGGTCTTTCCAATGTATTTTGAATTCAAAGTGTCTCATCATCTATTAACAAGAAAAGAGACACCACCACCACTTGGACCAGGGCAAGAAGAAAATTTGATTTTAAAATGAAAAGACTCAAAAAGCTTGGTAAGTATAACTTAATCAGATCTTGTAACTCTGCCGATTTATTTTATAGCATAAGATGAATGCTATGAAGCCTAAATCTGGATTAAAAAAAAAGCCCAGGCTTAACACCCAACACTGTAAGCTCCCCAAAACTAATGCACTTAAAAACAGAACTTACATTACACCTCTTTTTTTGTGCTGCCAATATTCCTGATGAATAAACAGTTCAACCAATTGAAATTATAAAAGAAATCCTAAATGTTTGCACAGCATTAACTATCTGGCATCGCCACCAGTGTTTTTGGCATGTAAGACATACACTATCATCAGTATTTCAGCTTGCAAAACATGAATCTTTTATTGGTGGATGGAATCAACCAGTACATTAACAGGCTCATGTCACAATCGCAAAACTTGCCTGTGCTTGGATTGCGCAGCTTTGTAAACAAAGGTTCGCTGTCAGGTGCCTTAGGAAAGTCAGTAGCAGCCTCTGTAGGGGGAGAGGAAAAAGTTATGACCTCATAAATGAAGAAGTATTTCACGTTCTGCCATGCTTCTCCAGGGCATTCAGAATCAACAGGACTGACGTTTTTTGAAAACTCATGTATTTTCTGCCTGAAAGTTATAAGCTTCAGCCCAAATTCATCCTACCTGATCAAGACACCTAAATTATGATTCCAGACTTCCTGGCACTCTCTATCTGCCACAGGAAAGGTATGCATCTGGGGATGATTTAGATTCTGAAAACCACTTCCCCCTAGAGAGCCTCTGGCAAGAGAGGCCCTAAGTTTGACATCTCAGTTAAGTGAGATGAACCGATATGTTGCCCTGTTTAGTCACAAAGACAATGGGAATGCTTTGGTAAGTTAGGCCAAGCACAGCATGGTCACTAAAAAGTTAAAAGTGCAAAAGGTAAAATATTCATGGGAAGAAACAGTAGTCCTCTAAAGATTTCAAGAAGCCCTATTATTCAGGAATATGGGCCAGGAATTGTTTGAGTGGTTGTGACTAAATACGCACACTTGTTTATCTGTTATATATAGTCTTGAAAAATAAAGAGTGCATTTAATTCCCTCCAGAGGAAAAAGAAGCTGAGGGAATACAGCACCTCTGGCTTAAGCCTCTGACAGTTTTTCTCCTTTCTGTGTCTTTAAGAAAAAAAAAAAAAACACCAAAAAAAAACCCCAACAAAAAACCAGAACCACGAAGCACTATTTCCCTGTGAAAATAAAAAAAAATAAATGAAAACTAGAAAGGAAACAGCTCCCACAAGGACGCTGAGTCGCATCTGAGAAAACATCTATAAGGATCCCCAGTTAATTATATTCTGTCCAAGTTCTCTCAGGGGAATTCTAACTTATATTTATGAAACCAACTTCCCACATCTGAATGAAGAGCAACATGACAGCATCATCCTTCGTAGCTTGCACGCTGCCAGTTCTGTCCCAGTTCCTTTCATACAGGCATTCATCAGAGCAAGGAAAATTACTAAAGCATTTCACATACATAACCAGTATCAAGACCCCAGAGAATGGACTGACAGAGATCATTCTGATATTTGCTGCTGAGGAAAGCAGAGAGGGGCGGCTGAGGCAAGCTGCACAGCTATTCAGAAGGGAGGCTGCTGGAAGGAACAGAAGTGCCACATCGTCGTCCTTCATCTTTCAGTAGCATCTAGGAGGTTTGTGGAGAGGGAGATAGGACAGTTCTTGTCTATGGAAAACAGGGAAGTAGGAACCTCGAGTACACCAAAAATAGGTATCCTCCACTCTGGCTGAAAGCCTTTCCCCAACACACCTGGAAAAGGCAGGTGGACTTCTCACAGGCTGTTCACTGGCACCTCGGTGGCAAAATAAATTAAAGCCCTGAATACCCCTCATCTTTCACATCCACTCCTGGTTATTCAGTTGTGTCACAAACAGAAATCGCCCAGATAAAGACATAAGCAGGGCTTAAAAAGCAAGTGTGCTTTGTGATAAAGTGTTCGAGGATAATAGTTCTCAGAGAGACTTGGAGAATTTACAGTCATTTTCTTCTTCTGAATTTTTAGTGGAGTCTTCAGGTGACTTGAAAAAAGTGCTTTAAAAAGTTTCAATATAAGTTGAGGGGTTTTAATGGAAAAAGTCCATATTTGCTAACCAGACTTGCTTCATATGCTGATACATAAACACACACAGTTGTCAAGCTACATTTGGCCTGGCAAAGGAGAACTTCAAATTTCTAGAGCTGTGTATATTTCAATTCTTGACCACAGTTTAACATCAGTTTATTTTTTGTTACATTTTAAAACACTACAGTGATTAATGACAGTGAAAGAAACACACTGCATGTGCTTACTTTGATGTGTTTTACATGAACATGTTAAAATATACACACTAAATGTGAGTTTCAAAATTTAAAACAAAACGCAAAACAAAAAAAACCCCAAAGGAACTTCTAGCGTTTACTTGCTCTGCTCTCTTCATGCACAGATTTATGAACACCGGGAATGAGTCCAGCTGAGCCCTAAGTTACATCTTGTATAATGCAAAAAATTAGTAGACAATCCTTCCTAATGTAGCTGTTTTTAATGAAGTTCACATCTTTATTTAGCTGATCTGTTCTTTTCCTAACTTTCTAGTAACACACTGGATTTATCCATCCCTGCTAAGTCTGAGAGACACCTGCACACAGGGAGCACCCAGTATAACAAACCCAAGGGATACAGTGTCCCATCTCTTCCTCATCAATCCTCTGTCTTCCCAGCCCAGAAAACTGCTCTCCAGCATCAAGGCCTGCCCCATGCTAGCCCAGTCTCAGCACCCTCTGCTCTGCCCCTTTGCATAGGCAGCCTGGCCCTGCAGCTGCCTTGGCTCAGCCAGTAGCAATTCCCCACATGAAAAGCACAGCTCTGCCCACTTAGTTCTTTGGTCCTCCCCAAGCTCCATGGGATTCATCACTGCACAGAGGACAGCAGTGACCATACCTTAATGAAAAGCCTGAGTTGCAGCCTTCAGTCCCAGTATCTCCTGCTGACAGGACCATAGTATATGTCACATTCTCCACACAGCCACCACAAAACGTGGTTTACCAGAAGGGGCACACACACAAGATGTGGACAAAGGCAAAAGTGGTCTCTCTGAGTTTCTTTCACCTTCACTTTCCTCAAAATGTAGGCAATACCTCACTACACTTCCAGGAGCATGTGAAGTATATTTTTGTTACAGATTGGCTCTACTAGATGTCAAGCTGGCAGATAAAGAGAGGCAACTGGGAGAATGCCTGCTTAGAAAACTGGATGCAATATTAACATGGCCTTAAGGGCAAAGAGGGCCCTAATTATCTGAATTTAAACATTTCATGACTAGGAAAAAGCTGCACAAGGGATTTTTGAAGTTAGGTGTCCAAACCTAACTTGTGTGTGCTCTGGCCTTTAGCCAGGAAAGGTAACTGGATTTCTTTAATATCATTACATTTATCAGCCCCTGTATTTGGGCAAGGATCTCTCCTAGCTAAGTAAATACAGACTTCTTAAAAAGCAGTACTGTAGCAGTTTTCTAGCAAAACTAAGAGTTAAACTACCAAATGGCTTGCAGCTTACAGGTGCAGGTTACATACAGCCAGCACAGGTCAGCTTACTAACAGATGTGCCAGTATGGTATGCTTTTATGCTAGGAAAACATCCACTACTAGGATACAAAAACTGACAAGGGCACAGAGAGGCTCAATTAATTCTGTTCCAAGGAGGCATCTCAATTTGCAAGCCATCCTCTAAACTGCCAGGGAAGACAGCTGACAGGTACTTCCAGGGGGCACCTGAACCCACCTAAATCCTAAGCCCACCTGTATCATCCCCTGCAAGTACATACCTCTATCTCCATTGAACTTACACACACTTCCAGCAAGACAGAATGAATTCAGATATTAGTACCACTGCGGCTGTACCAGAAGAGGAAGTTCTGAGGACAGTTAAATGCCAACACTGGCCTGGTAAGTATGTCTACTTGCTTAAGTCTACTCTTCATTTACTGTTAACCAAATCATACAAAGTCCATCTAAAAATGTAGGTGATACATCCATCAGTTGTATTGGACTCTATAGACAGAACCTCACAATCCTGAAGTGGAGTGAAAGAGACTATAAAAGCTTAAACAGAGCTTTCCATTACAGAAAAGTAGAAAAGCCTATCGTATTTCGTGGAGGTCAGACATACAACCAGGCAAATTCTATAAAATATATAAACAGAACAAAGTGAAAATGAACCAGCTGTCAAAGGATTTCTGGCAATAATTACTTCCACAAAGGACAGATAAGAGGCACTAATGAATCTGGCTATTTAAAAAAAAATGTTAGCTGGTACAGTAATATGAATAATTTGGAAAAGAACATAAAACTCCCACTAAGATCTATGAAACTGTTACAGATGATGCAAAGACTATTCACGTGTTTTGGTGGCGTTTTGGGGAGGGTTTGGCTTGGGGTTTTTGAAACTGCTTATAAAATACTACATATAACAGACTAATATCAAGTTATATGGAATTCCCATGCAAAAAGCTGCCAGCCAAGCAAGCAAAAAGGCAGTAAATACCTGTCAACTGCATAAGAGGAAAAAACCCTCTGAGAGCACAAATTTCCCTACCACCATTGCCCTGCAAAAAACAGGATTATTTAAAAGTCTGGAAATACAAAGTTAAGATTTCATTTAAAAACAGATATTAAACCATACGTCACCTATACAAGTCTTTTCCATTCCCTTCTTAATTTCCGACCATACATGAAAGGTGTGTCAGACAGAGACATTATGATGGAGGCCACTAAATGAACATTTTATGGAAGACTTAAACTCTGTAGCCTAAGGGTAAGATATGCTAAATCAAATAATCATTTTATTTAGGTTCTTTTTAGAATCAATCAACCGTGAAGTAAATGTTTTTAACTCAGTGCCTGTGTCCTCTGTCCTGCAGCATGCCCTGAAAAAAGTCCAGCGAAAATTAATAAATCCAATACTCTGTAGCACCCAAACTTTTGAAAACTTTTGTAAGCTAAAAGGTTATTAACTATTGGCATAATTACTTAATTCAGGTATGCACAGACTGAGGGTACTGTTTCATGAATGGCTTCAAATCACCAAAGATCATAGGCCATTGAAAAGCTCAGTCTGGAGGTCCCAACCTCTGTTCACTGCTCTGCTGTACATCCCTGCTCCTTTCTTTCCATTAAAACTAGCAATGTCATGGCCACATAGCAAGTCAGCTCAGTTCACTGATTCAGCTGAGAAATAACCAGTCACACACACAAAAAAGTATTAATTTTCACCCAGATTGGTAAGCTCTTCTCACTCACCATAGGGTTACATGATCATTGGAACAAAGCGACAGAACCCATGGCAGAAGCAGATGGCATAGAATGTAACCTACTCTGTAGGTGATGCTGGGGTCTTTGACCAGTGTGAGCTAATTAGAAAACTAGACTGTATGCAGAGATGAACCACAAAACTACATTGTTACTTCCTTGGCTCCCCTTAAAGTCTTTCTGGCTCCCATTTCACCTGAAAATCCTATAATAAAACATAATGATATGTTAATGCTGAAAATGACACTGTTTTCTATCTTGAGCAAAACTTCACATGGAAATGCTACTAAATGGTTTAAAAGGTCCTTTGCTCCAGTAACTGCTATACAATACAGCTACATATTAAGGATTCTGCCTGAGAGCATCTTTTGGCTTCCCCTTATGCCGGCATAGTCCACTCCTTAGGCCAAAAAAATATGTTCATGGACTCACCGTCAGCAATGGACCATGCTAATTCATCTGTTACTGAAATCTTGATGCTAGCCAGAACATGTAGGACTTTGAGCCTAATAAAGGAGAGATCAATCTTGAGAAGCCCAAGAACAGGTTATCACTTGAAAGGATAAAAACTTCAGACTTCCCTTCTCAATATTTATAGGGTCAACACTGGTGCAGATGTATTACTGCCTTAATCGGCCCTATTGTCACGTGCAGAGAGGCCTAAGTTGGCATAAGTTGGTCTCTTCCAAACCAGATAGCAGAAAGCAGAAGTAGGAGATGGTGTTACACATTAAAACATCTCTTTTCAGTTATTTTATTTGCTATGCTTCCTTCTGGCTCCTCAGTTTGCCAGTTATATCTGTTTCACACACAGCTGAGCTCAGTATGCCTTTTAAGAGATGACATACAAGAAAAGGTGCAAATTACCTGCACCAAAAGGCTTTGTTCAAGAGATGCAAATGTCAGTTTAGGGGGAGGTTAAGTAAAATATGCCCATGGAGTTCTAACTTCTGCAAGAAGCATATTCACATTCACCTTATTAAAAAGATACAAAAACATATGCACATATTTTATATAGTATTTCTAATATTTTACGTCAGCCATTAAAAAACATATGCATTTGTTTATAGTAAACATTATTTCCAAGTTCTTTATCTAATTTATTCTGGAAGTATTAATGTTCAAGTATCCTACTTAATTTTGACATTCTTACAACTCTGAATCAAGCTCTGTAACAGTCCAGCAGTGCGGTCTCTTTTGTAGCAGATAAACTGAACTGGCTTTTAAATGCTAAATAAAAGCATGTATCAAAGCTTTAAGGGCAAGATATGAGAACGGCAAGAAAATAAATATAAAACCTGCCTAATTTTAAAGCAAAATACTTTCATGCATTAGGTATTCCACTACTTTTGCTATGACACTTCTCTCAATATGACCCAAAATTTTCAAGTCAAATTGTTGTTCCACAGAGACAAAAGTTCCTTAATCTCACCTGAAAGAATGCAGGATTAATTTAATGTGTGCTGATGCCCCATGGTCTGGCATCACAGTCCATTTATTTCTGCCTCCATCTGACTTTTGGCACACATGAGATTTGTTCAAACAACTTGCCAAGTCTAATGTGAAACTGCTCTATTTTTAAATAAGTAATTTCTAAAAATAATAGGATTGTTAATTTCCTTCCCCCCTTGCAATCCTTCCAGTGGTATTCATATAGCAGTTCCCATAAAACAATAAAAAAGCTAATCAATTTACTGTTGAAGAAAACAGCAGACCGAAAATACGTAGTAAACTAAACTTGCCTAGTTCACAAAAATAAAGGTTGAAAATAATTTTCAGCTTGCAGCTAACCTCTACTTCTTTTCCTAATAAAAACAAACTCTGAACAAATTAAATACAGCAGTCTTAACTTTAGGTGTAGAGTGGAACACCAGCCTTAGAAAAGTGCCTTCAATTCCCGACCTCTTTGCTAAAACCAGTGAAGGATATAAATAATTTCAGTTCTGACATAACACCTATCCCTGAGAAAGTGTACTGAAAAGATACTGCCCTTCACACCCATCCTGTTAAGCAGCTAGTGTCATTTTGGTTGCTATTCACAAGACCAGTCTGAAGCTATTATGTAAGAAGGAGTATTTGTTATACAGACCCCAGATAAGATCTAACTCACACAGAGTAACTTTATCTAAGCATCCGAGGGTCTTTCAGAGCCCTACCTTTAAAACCCTACAATTAAGTGGGGTATTTCTGTCTAGAAAATAATTTCTAGTGTTTGTGATTTTCAGAGAAAACATTAAAAATGGTAGTTCCACAGGCCCAGCTCACAAAGCAAGTAGACATTTCCTATGTGAACATAAAAAAAATAAACCTCATTGGTTCAGGTAGTAGGATTTTAAAAAAATGTACATGAATACTCCAGAAACACAGACAGAATCTCCCCTAGTAAAGCACAAAGCACACCATCAGCACCTTTCTAGCTGTGAGATGGCCAGGTTTTAATCCTCAGGAGCTACCTTGCTTCCCTTCTACCTGTTCAGTAGCCAGATCAATACAAAAGGAAGTTGGTACAGGAAGCTCTACATCCTCAAGGATAAAGGCGGCTTGGATACATGGGTAATATAACATTCTTGATTATCCAACTACTATAAGAAATGCAGAAAAGCACAATCTGGAAAATCATCTGTCCATCAATGAAGTCAATGTAGGTCCTTCAGGACTTGTTAGCACTTGGTGTCTCTGTACCATGATTCCTCCAGAACTCCAGATTCGGGAGGCTTTCTTAACCATAGACGTCAACTACTCTGCACAAAGCAAGTAGAGATCCAGGTTTCCAGCCAAGCTAATAAAATCCCCTGGAACGTGAAGCACAGCACAGAAACACCCAAGTGGGTCTGCACAGAGCCAGCTTGGGTCCATCAGGACTTATTAGTTCAGACACTGTCTGAAAGCAGCTGCACTGCAAAGCTGGTCGTGGAAATAGCAGAGATGTGTTAACATGGCACAGAGCTTGAACTAATAAACTGTTAGTGCTGAGCTGAGTCTGCTCTAGGCCAAATCTGGTGCCTGTATATCCACAGCATAGTTAATCTGCAACTGGAGAAACTGCCCAAAGAACTGACTCTGTTTCGAGCCTGGCACGCACAGCTCTACTCCTACCCATACATCCAAGTTTTCAGTCCTCATCACCTCCCTCCATACGATCAATCACTCCATTTACCCTCTTCCTGTTTGTTCATCATTTTCTCATTTGATTACTCACATTCATTTCTCAACCTTCCTCTAAATGTCCATGATAAGGCTGCACAATCCTGCCTCCATGGAAAAAAATAAGTTAACAGCAGAAACACCATCACAAGAGCTCTCACCACGACAAAGGCAGGCTCCTATTCCTAAAGATAAAAAATGCTACCTCACCTAGATGCTGTTTACCAGTCAGCCCAGATATGACTGTCTGAAGCTCTCCTTTCCTCTCTCTACTCAGACTTCCCTTGTGTGACTCTCGCATGCTAAATAGCCTGAATACTTCAGTGTGGTGAAGGGCTGTCACCAGGCTGCTGGTAAGAATGGTGAATGAGGAAAGAATGCCACAAGAGAGAATGCAAGGACTGATGGAAATGAAGCACAGGGTGACTGGCCTCCTGACTGAACATCAACTCTGCCTCTCAGCTCAGGTAACCCTTCCCACCTTCACTCACCTCTATAATCATGAAAAATACGTACGGATCTGTGTTGTGTGTAGCTCTGTCCTATGATGCGTAGGCATGAGATGGACACTAACAAAGTTTTACAGTACTAGAAATGTAATGATAATCACTTGCAACAGAAAATTACAGTCTGAATCTCCAGAACAGTTCAAGAGGGCTGAGATAACATATATCATTCATAAAACCACCACTCCAGCCACATTACTCCTCTAGCCATAATCATGTCTTCCACAAAGAACAAGGCAGTTCTACCTGAGAAGATTCCTTGTTTCCAAGCTGTTTCCAGAACACTTAAATAAATATAAGAATTACGAAATCAGAAACAAAATTGAAATTTAACTCCTCTGTCATCCTTCACATGTGCTCTAAACAGCAAGCAGCAATTTACTGACTATGCAATATAACAAAGTGTATAAACATATACTGAAACAAAGAAATGAGTAATAATTTTATAACCTTCAATACTAAATCAGAAAAGCATACTCTGCTCACTTTCTATGGCAATTAGAAAATTAAATCTGCCTGCTTATTTTTAGCTGCTGTATTTCAGACATCAATCCCGTGTTGTCAGTTTAAGTCCAAAAAAAAAAGAATCTCATCCTTCTCTTGCATGTGCTTTTTATAGTTCTGGTTCTACGTTCATATAACCAACAAAATCACAGTCAGAGACTTATGCAAAATCAGCAAAAAACAACATAATAACTAAGGAATCAGAGGAACACATGCATCAAGATTCAGAAGACCAGCCATAATTCTGCCTTGTTCTAGGAAGCTACTGTTAAACCTCTAACTGACTTAATGATTGAAAACTATTGACACTTCAGAAAGCAAGTTGCGGTTCTCACTGTTTTACTTCTATACTTCTTACAGATCGCATTCTTTTTCAGACTAAGATACTGAGCCTCTTTGTATAAGTAGTCAGCTATAAGGGCATGTAGTGACACGACAAGGGGGAATGGCTTTAAACTGCAAGAGGGTAAATTATAGATTAGATATGAGGAAAAAATTCTTCACTATGAGGGTGGTGAGATACTGGAACTGGTTGCCCGAAGAAGTTGTGGATGCTCTATTCCTGAAAGTGCTCAAGGCCAGGTTGGATGGGGCTTTGAGCAACCTGGTCTAGTGGATGGTTTCCCTGCCCATTCTATGATCTCCACCTATACAGAAACTTTTAAGATATCACACGCAAAGGGAGATAAATGGCATATATCCAAGTGGAGATGCTATTAGGTTGTGCAGGATAGTACCAACCTTAAAAGCTGTTCTAGGAGGCAGACTACCCAGGTGAGTATTTAAAACAAACCTAAGCTCTTGAAAACAAGACTTTAAAACGCGTCTTTATTACAAGAAAGGTTTTGGCGCTTCCTGCATACCATTAAAACACACCTTGCTCCTTCTTCCCACTATGCACAAGATAACAGCCACAGGTACGAGAAGATAAATAGGCCACTGACACCTAGAAAGTGTTGGTAAACTTATTAACAAATGGTATTAAAATCACACCCAGAACCAGATCTTGCAATTATTTACACCAGATATTTTTATGTATGCAGCATAATGCTATGCAGTTTTATGAATATAAGGATTTCCATATGAATAAAATTTAACATAGTGAAAGAGCATTTTTTTATTATAAATCCAACTGCACCCATCTTCATTCAGAGAGTAATCAGATCTTCCTACCACAAATTCTGTTAAATGGCCAATGAAGAACTTCTGTGATCCATTCAACAAAGCAAAGAAATGCAAAATTCTTTAAAGTGTCAGACGTGAACTTTTAAAATAATCTCTTTTCTGGAAAAAGTTAAACCCCCCCAAAAAATCATTAAATCTATTTCATTCCAGCAGTCCTATTTATACAACTGGCAAGTTTCATCAGCCTTGGAGTTCTGAAATTATCAGCCACAGATTTTTTTTTAAATCACTATGTGTTCAGAGGTTCTCCTAAGGCTTAATAAACTTTCTTACAGGTCTGAGTACTATATAAATTTTTTGAGAGCTGTCCTGGCATAATTTGTAATACAAACTGTCTGGCTTCATGAAAGTTACAAGCTCTGGCTCCAATCCTGCAAACACTTACTGAAGAATTTAACTTACTGCACAGAACTGACTACTCATGCATAAGTTAAGCGTATTTGTAAATATTTGTACAGTATGGACAACTGTTGGCACAGCCAGTCATTTGATACAAGATTCGCCTTTAAACCCTAGTCTGCAGAGAGTCAACATTAAAAAAAGGAATCCTTCACGTATAAATTCCTTCTTAAGGCATTGAGCATATCAGAATCCAAAGGGTGGATTGAAAAGTTAAAACCAGAGGAAGGGTGGAATCAGTGAAACATAACAATTGGTTCTGTTTATCATGTAACTAGAGAAGCCTAGTTTCTTATGGATACATGTCTCAAGACTGAGCTCTTGCCTTGTTATCAAACTTTGCTGAACTAAGCTTTCACTATACCTTTCCTTGAGAGGTGCCATTTATAACACTTCTCACATCATCACAGACATTTTCACAAAGCTCATAAAGCTACTCCAAAGAACTCTTTTTTATCAGGTTTGGTTGAAATTAACACTCAAACGTTTTGGGTGGGGTAAGAAACAGGCACAATACAAAGATGACCCACAGATAATTGGAAGTTGCACTTCCTTCAGAAACGAAACTAAAAAAAGTACTTATGTACTAGCGCCTTGGAGCTGGAGCACATCCTGTTTCACTCATCCTCTTTAACACAAAATACTTGTGACCTGTGAATTTAAATTTTCAACGTGAAAAAAGGCACAAATAAAAGGGAAAAGGCATCTTCCTAGTTATTTAGCACAAAGCGAGGGAAAGTAAGCCTACATCGTGTTTGAGGCCGTGTGTATACTGCATCTGCATAACTGCCATGTGGAGGTCTCCTTTAGACTATAGAGGAACAGCTAAGGAGAGCTCACTCTGGCTTAGGCCTTACAATTTCCAAGAAACTTGTTTTAAAGCGGAGGCTTAGGGCATTAAACTATTTCCTCCTCCCAAAAAAGCAGGTACGGGCAAAGGGGACGGAGGCAACGTGGGCTACCACAGCAGGCAGGATGATGGTGAGGCTCCACCAGGGCCCTCAGGGACGACACCTCTCTTCTGCAGCTCCTCTCCGGGGCTCACAACACTGGTTGCGAACCAGGAGCGAGCTGGCCTGTGGAAAAAGCTAATGACACACAAAAATAAACCGCAGAGATGCACTAAGGGAACCAGGGTCCACAGAGAGGACAAGGCAGGTATACTCAGTAGGGCCTTGTGTTAGGGCTGTGTCTCGAAACGTCCTTAACACTGTAGGGCTGGGGCTGGCTGCACGCAGCAGCTCAAGAAACCTGCCCATCCCTCAGAAAGAAGCACCCATCTCCTGGTCGAGAGACGGCCGGCCCCGCCGCGATGCGATATAGACGAGCACCGCCAGGGCCGGTCAGCGGGGCACTGCGGCAGAGCCTGTCCCGCCTCGGGGCCGCGCTGGGTTACCTGGTGCAACAAGCACCCACTGGCCAGGGTGCGCGCCCGCGGGACGCTGCTTCGCGCCGTGCATGCTCTGTACGCCCCGGCCGCCGCCCGCGATGGCGCCGCCGCTCCCGCCGCAACATGGCGGCCGGGGCGGGGCCGCATGGGGAGTGAGGGAAGAGGCGGGGAGAGGAGATAAGAGGCGCGGCGCGCTACCGCCGGCCTGACTGCTGCGCTTCCAGCAGCCCCTTGCGTGGCGGCGGGCGGCATCACGCCGTTGGCGGGAGGGAGGTGCGGGCAGCCGCAGGGCACTGAGATGCGGGTAATTCACTATCTCGTCCCCTGTCGTCCCCCCTCACAAGTGGAGAGAATGGTACAAGCCATCGCGGGCCGTAGAGAGCGCGGCAAAGCTTCTCCTCATCTCCGGGGCTGTTGGGCGAGCGGAGGTGGGGGGGGTTGCCGGTGGGTAACGCCGCCGAGCCATTTTCCGCCCCTCTCGGCCTAGGAGCGTATAGGCAGTGGGGCGGCTTTCGCATACACGTCTTCCCCTTCATCCTGAGGGCTGGTAGGCAAAGGCTTTCTTTTAACCCTGACCCGTCACAGACTTGAGGGTGGCTGTTTTGCAGTGGTCTGTAGCAGACGCTCGGGTGGCCGTAGCTGAGCTGTGCTTGCCGCTGCCCCCCCGGCAGGGGGCAGCATCTCTGCCGAAAGGTTTGTGTAGAGGGGGGTGTATCTTCCATTAGGTGTGATGAGTTTGGACCTAAGGGCTGAAATGCAGGGCCACCTGCATTTAATGGATTCCAGCATCAGATGTGAGGGAGGGCAGAAAGCTGGAGCTGTTCAGCCTGCAGAAGACTTGGGGGATCTTAATCTATGAATATAAATATCTCATAGGGGGCCTAAGAGAATGGAGCCAGGCTTATAGTGGTTGTCCTAAATGATCACAGAGTCTCCATGAGTGGAGATGTTAAAAACCTTGCAGGCTATCACCCTGAGCTCCCGCTGTAGTTGGCACAGCCCTGAGCAGGGACCTGAACTAGACTCTCTCCAAGGGTGCCTGCCAGCCTCTGCCATTCTGTGGAACTTCGTCCTCCAAGGCCAGGCATGGGCAGTCGTCTCATGACACTCATCCTCCCCAGTATGTATAATCTGATCCTGCTGTAGTCTGGTTCTGTATCTTCAGGTTGCACCATGGAGCCATAGTCAAAATAGGATCCACACTTACATGTATTTTTATATACATGTACATATGTACATACGCTTTGTTTTATCAACAGAAGAATGGGTTGATGGCCACTGTCCTGGAGATTTAGGAGACAAATATGTTATCAAAAGTATTAAGGTATATCTGTCACTTGTAAATCTCAGAGATATGAAACAAATATTAAAAACATACTAACATCTATGCCCCAAATGCAGAGCAGAACTAACCAAGGCCAACATATGCAAAACAGCTGAGTTGATCTAAGGCTGAAAGAAATAATTTCCTGAAGTTTGAGCATATACATTCATAACTGAGATTACATTAATCTAAATTTGTTTTATTTTTATTTTCCTGATTTTTTCCCCTGCTTGAAGTAGGGCAATATCCAAGTGCCAAAGACCACACCATACCATGTGTTTTGAAGAAGTCCATGCTGAAATCACTTGCTTTCAAAGTGATTAGAGTTTCCATAGCATGCGCCTGGGTTGCATCATTCACTGATGAGTCATGTAAAACCCTTCTTAGTACTTTTGTTAGCAAAGAGAGAAAGATGCTCCCAACTGCTCCACTGTAATCATACAAGAGCCCTGGAGGAACAGAATAGAGCTGGTTGCTGTTGAAACCTTCCCAGAAGGAAAGCCTTCCATGTGGAGAAAAGGTTCTCCATAAATAACAACATTGATTTGGCCTCCAGTTCTGAAAATGACAATGAGATGCAGGCTGTTGTACACCACTGAGCTGGAAAAGCTGGGAATCCAACTGTGCAAGCCTCCAGGTACAGTGTGTGTCACGGTCAAGTCTAGAGGCAAAATCTGCAGTTGTTCCAGACATCCATTTCCTCCCTGACTGTGGTGAGTGATGGAAATGTTGTAGCAAACATTGCTGTACATATACAAAACTGACTTATTGAGCTCACATTTTTCAAAGCACCAATCCGGCCTTATTTAAGCACCTGGTAAACAAGCTAATTTTCAGAGGTACCAAGTACTCCTAACACCAGTTGAACTGAATGGACATTCCAGCTGTTTGTTTCTTTTAATTTATGAGCATCTCCCACAATCTCTAGATGCATATTGGCCATGGGATCTATAATGTCCCTTTCCAGGGACATTCCCAAACAGAAATTCTCAAATGGCCCAAATAAGGATTTAGAATGACATCAGTTTTGGAATAAAAATAATGCAGTAATTTGTACATATTCAATATTGAAAGCTTTCTGTTGTTACTCATGCACATTTGAGATATACTATCTGTCTTTATAAATAGGGGATATACTATATCATTATAAACAGAAGATATACTAATTAGGGATTTCTGTCAGGAGCTGATGATACTAAAATCTTATTTATTTAAGAATTAAATAGTTTCTCTCCAGGCTTGCCAACACTTTTAAACCTTAGTGATATCTCCCAGAAGGAAAATGCTGACGTTTAAAACACTAGACTGATCTGAACTGCTGTGGTGATATCATTGTAAATACTCAAATCTTAATTTTACACACATGGGTATTGTCATTTGGGTACATATGACTCATCCAGAAAGCTAAATGCATGCAATATGGGACTGCATCCTATCTGAGGACAATCAGTTTACACATTTCGGAGCCATATGATGTGCATTCAGACTTCACCTACATGCTGTCCACTCATTCATTTCTTCTGGGGCTGCTTCTCATAATCCAAATGGCTGTGCAAATGCAAGCATCCCTTTTTGCCAAGCAAAAATTACTAGCTTTCTGCTGCCAAAGAAACTCTACCTTTGTCTACCTTCAGCTGTGGAATTTACCCTTTCCTCCTCCCCAGCACAAGTAGGGATGCGCTTAAATGCACAAGTTGCTTAAATCTTGCTTGGAGGAAGAAATGGAGCAATGTTTAGAAAGAAGTGTGGTTCATTGTTAAGTCAAGGTTGTCATTTGAAAGATGAAAATGTTTCCACTTAAGATTATGTTTCATTTTACATTGTTTCAGCAAACAAATTATATTTATGGGCCAAGTTTATCTGTTTTACGCTTCAGTGGTTCAGACATTTACATGCATAACTTTAAATCCATTGATCTACACATTTAAGGGTCAGCTGTATGTATGCAAGTGTTAAATTTCATCGCAGGCTTATTGATACGTGTAACATTAGCTGATGTTCAAGGATAATTATGATTCATTTAAAGTGATTTAGCTTCAAATACTGCTCTCTGTTCATCACAGGTCAAGTTATTGTTTTGTTTGATTTTATTCAAAATTAAAGATGTATGGCATTGAAACAAATTGAAAATATTTTCTTCAGTCTTTTTTTCCCCTTATTTTTCTTCTCATTAGACAAGAATCACACCCCTTTATCCTTATGATTAATGGTGGATACACAGAAATAAAGAAAAATAAGATAAATATGAAAACTGAAAAGCCTAATAAAAATGTGTAAGGAAACATGAATCGTGCTTCATTATGCATTAAAATAAGCTAATTTAAATTACAAATAGTATAGTCTTAGCATACTTTAACTGAACATAAACTCATGATGAAGTATCTGTACTCTGACCCCCCAAAGCAAATCACAGTTCTTCTTCATTGTGTGACCAAAAACACTCCATGAATGAAATGCAACATCAGTTCAAGTGGCTGGATCATCTTGTCACACAAACTTTGGTACTGTCTTATTCTATGGCAGGAAAGATTCCATTTTGTCACATGTGCTGGCACGTAAGAGGGAATAGGTCCACATGAGCAGTCATCTTGTTCTCCAGAACAGGTTTGCTTGCCTCACAGAGTGGTTTCCCAATCTCTTTTTTTTTAATTCACAAATACCTAACAGCTGATTAATCCCTATATTTAAATCGTAGTGACCTTAGAAGGTTCTGCTGTGACTCAAAAGAACATATGGAGGCCTAATATAGAGATGGCATTGACCAGGAAGAACACATACAGGCAAACATACAAACCCACATACAAACCTATAAAACGACTCTCAAAACCGTGTTTGAATTTCTAACTGGAATTCCAAGTCAATTTTTCAAGCAGAAAAAATAATTATTTGAAATAGTTCTTCATTGCAGTATTCCATTTTAAGGAAAATAACAGTATTCATTTAAAAATATTCAAGCAAGGATGCAAAAGATTCTGAACAGAAATCACTTTGTCCTTCAAACAAAGTTGTGTCACCTGTTGGTAACAATTACCAGGTTTTGCCTTAACAGAAATAACCTAGTCGGTTCCAAAGTTTGCCTGTGTGTCAGGTCAAATAGGAATAAGAGGGAGAAAAGGAAAGAAACCAGAATTAGATGGGGAAATGTGCGTACACCCACAGAAACCAAGGGATTCATGCTGTGTATTTTCGTGTTGTGTCTAGCTTCAAGCTGATTGTTTAGGGTCAATGAAGAGAAACAGCGTAATATTTGTCTGACCTGCTTTGTAAGTATGTCTCAAGAGTTAGCCCATAGATAGCCAAACTGCAGATACCTTTTTTCTGTACAGGGACAGGCCCCAGTTTTCATACAGCTGTTATCATTATCTCTTACTTTTTTACCCCATCTTTCATACATCCATCACACCTGAAGGGTAGATGAAGACTTTATTGTGGGATTAGCACAAGTGGGAATTTATTGACCCAAGTGTGCTGGATCTCCCACTTTTCTTTCAGAGCACCTAAGAACTATTATTTTTCCTCTGTTTAATCGACCAGAAAATTTGCTGTTTGGGGGTGTGTTGCTATAGCAAGCAGAACTTGGTTTGTTTGTAGAAGCTGCTGAGAATGATGTATACTGTTTGGAGAAAAGAGTTGAATGAGTATACAGATTGTGAGCTGGCTTGAAGTGAACAGTAGCAACACTTGTTTAATGTCCATGATACATTCATCCACAGCAATAAGTTACTGCAAAATATCCTCCAGATTATGACTCAGAAACCGGCAAAAAAAAAAAAAAAAAGCATTAACATATTAAAAAAAAAATCCCCACCAAGCAGATGGAGACTTTTCTGAACATTTTCAGGTTAGAAGTTGTTGCATCTAAAGTATTATAGTGGCCGTATTAACCCTGCCTGCCTGTACTGTGGATTTCAATGAACTTCTCAGCCCTATCAGGACATTCTTAGAAAATAAGTGTTCACTTGAAAAGCAGAGCATGCTAAAAAAACCTCTGCAGACAAAATGTCTAGGTTGGTAAGAATCATAGAATCAACTAGGTTGGAAAAGACCTTTAAGATCATCAAGTCCACCCTTTACCCTAGTTCTGCCAAATCCGCCATTAAACTATGTCACTGAGGGCCTCATCTACAAAGTTTCTGAACACTTCCGGGGACGGTGATTCCACCACTGTCCTGGGCAGCCTGTTCCAATGCCGGAGCACCCTCTCAGTGAAGAAATTTTACTAAAATCCAGTCTAAACCTTCCCTGAAGCATCTTGAGGCCGTTACCTCTTGTCCGATCACTTGTTACTTGGGAAAAGAGATCAGCCACCTCCTCTCTCCATTCTCCGTTCAGATATTTGTAAAGAGTGTAAGGCCAAAGAAAGAAGACAATATTTGAGTTTGAACATTACAGTGAACCTCATAAGTGCCATGTGATGGTATTATTACTATTATAATCCAATAGTACTTTTGCAGGCTTGATGCTGCACTTTCCTTCTACAGTATCAATAGTTAGGAATGTAGTATCCATATGATAAAAAACCAACAAACAATACCCTTTTACCACAGTTCATACACATGGATAGATATACATAAAAATCTGTGTACACAGACACAACCTTTTAAAATATATACAGAAATTTTCCATATAAAATACGTACATGTCCGGTTCTGTGTCTTTGTATATATGTGTATGTATATGTATGTGTATGTGTATATGTGTATGTACATGTATACATATATATCTATGTATTGTTCTGTGCACCAAAATGTTACAGTATGTGTCAGTTTATTGTATCTGAGGCTTTGTCCCTATGATATTGAGGAATAGAAGCCTAGATTTCTCAGACAAATCAGTACTATTTATCCTAGAATGCTGTCTATGTAGTCAAGAAAATGTCTCTTCTTCTTCTCCCCATTCATCTTTAAACAGCTATAATTCCCTTTGATGTTATGTGTTCCCATTTTTCCTCTTTCAGGAGTTCTCTCTGAAAAACCACTGTGTGTTTAATGGTTTCATTTTTGCCTATTTATTTTCTCCCTGCTTTTTACTAACAGCAGTCTGTTACTAAAGAACATGTGCATAATTTGAATATCCAGCAACAACTAAGACAACGTTCCGTGCACAAAAATCATTACAAAAGTCCATCATGGTTAATTATGAAACTTAAAAAGTCAACATCTGCTTTCAGTCATACAAGTGTAAACCAACAGACTTATCCTCTTGCAGAAAACCCTCCAGGTGGGATCTCAAAGAACAGAACTGTTTATAGTGCTGTCTTCAGAGAGATCCCTTCATTTGGGCTCAGTTTCTTTCCTAGCAAATACTGCATGCCAAGCTGCCAAGCATAATTGTCTCCAAAAATGGTCATTCATATACTTCAAACTCAGACTTGGTCCCTACCAGACCCATTGAATTTCTGTCACTGGGGGTGGCATAACAGTCCTTTAAATCAGGTAGAATGTCCTCTACCATGGATAGAATGCGATAGAGAACTAACAAACAGCAACATAAAATAATTATGGAAGTTCTGAGTGGTGTTTATAGACCAGTCTCCTGAGGAAATAGGGCTTGGGGGAGTATATTGTGTGGATGTGTACATGTCTGTGTCCTCCCTCAATAAGAGGCCACTGACTTCAGCCACCTTTGATGCAAATTTATATTTTTGTCCAACAACTCTCTAAAATCTATGGCATTTATTGACTGCAGGCTTGGTTTTGTGGCAGTGGAAACACCTGACCACCCACTTCTGGTCCAGCAGGTCACTGGTCTCCCGTACATTTTTTGTCATACCCTCTAGCCCCAAATGCATGTGTCAGATATCTTAAGATATCTTAGATGGCATCAGTGACCTTTCTGGGAGAGAAGAGGGTTGTGAGATGAAGAAACATAAATTCTAAATGACTTAGCCATGAGTATTTTGATGGTCAGGCCCCAAAAGGCAGTGGAATATCAACATTATAGCCAAGATTTCTCTCACCTAATTCTATCAGACTGGATGTGAATATTCCTGAAAGCTTCCCTGCTATGAATGATAGCATTCATAAAATGGCTAGTATCTGCATGGATTAGCTGATGTCTAATAAGATATGACTGTTCCCAGTATGAACAGGGCCACTCTGTTTTGGGGAAGGAGTACAGTGTCAGCATCATGCTTCTTTCCTAGGCACCATGAAAGGCAGCCTGGTCTGGTTTATCTGCTGGTATAAACACAGCCATGCTCCGGTATATCTCACAATGTGGCAAGTGAGAATTTTTGCCAAATAGATCTACTGTATGCAAACACAAGAGGTCAATATTTAAATAAATCTTATAGTGCATTGTTATTTCTAGGAGTTGTGGGTGAAGATTGCTCAGAGATGACCAGTTCAGGCACTGTGAGCCTGACATTTCTGGAAGTATATGGCTTATTGCACATGCAGAAAACAAACTGTACTGTATGTCTGCATCTGTAATGTGTGCAAATAGACTAACAACTGCAGGGGAGTGCAGGTACTGGTTAATGCATGGTGGCCATGTGACCAGAACTGACAGCCCAGGCAGAGCAATTGCCATAGCTCTAAATGGACAGCCAGACATGCAGAAATCCTTGACAATTCATCATGTTTATCTTTTTCTGACAACACAAAATTTTGAGGTAGAAAAAGAAGCCTTTTCTGTGGAAATATGCAGATATACCTAATTCTTTTTATGACTAGGACTTTTTTATTACTAAGATTTTCAATTGCTTCTGAGTTAATGGTTTCAGCTCCCATACCATATAAAACTTTTCATTTCATAACTGTTTTTCATTTATCTTTTAAAAGTCTTCTGAATTCATGTGCAAAATGAATCTTACTGGGAATTAGATATTTGGTTAATTCTTAGCTTGTTGCACATGTTAATCATGTTGAAACTAGATCTATTCTAGGGTTACTTTTAAATCAAACTGAAAATCAGAATTCTCAGTTGAATTGTATATTGGCTTATGAAGTGTTGTGTCTTCACTAATGCTAGTAACTCTATTATTCTGTGAGAACTGCAAGGAGATTATATTGTTAATATACATAAAAATTGATTTCAGCCAAGCACGTTCTCAAGGGAAATTCTAGAAGGCAAAAGGTCCTTGTTATTTGGAACATCATTAGCAGTATTTTGTGACCTTCAAAGCAGATCATTAGAAAAGTGACTTGTTAAGGTATATGTACCATTCATAGCTTTATTGAAACAAAGGGCCTGTGTGAGATGCTATATCAAAGATTCTGTACAGATCAAGAAGTGACATAACCCTTATCAAGAACATCATACCAGAAATGAAGAACTGGCAATAAAATATCCCCTGTACTGGATTTGGGAAGCAACCAAACTGATTACAAAGAAAGATTGTAAATTGATTTAAAATGTGAAAGGGTAGCATTAAACTTAAAGACTGCTGTACTTGTTCCATATCTTTAGAAGTGACTGGCTGAAGAATGACTTGCCTGTAGTCTGAAACAGACTTTTTATCATCTGTCTGCTGGATGGAACAATACAGGCATGTTTCATTTATTTAGAAAATGGCCAGAGGCCAAAGAAAGATTAAAAATGTAAGCAAGAGTCAGTGCAATGGTTGTTCCTATAATAGTTAGGCATTTGGACTGCAATATCAGCAAATTCTGCCACAATAGATATATTCCTACAACACAGGATTTGCATTTGATGTCCTTGAAAAGCAATCGATATGTTAAGGACAGGCTTACTCGTTCCTCCAGCAGTTGAATTTGGAATGCATTTGGTGTTTACAAGAGTCAACAAAAGCAATTGACATACTTGAAAGTTGTTTTGTGAGCAGCAGAACTAATGAATGCAAACAAGTTCTAAAAGGAACAAATTGTTTCTTATTGATTTCTATCTTTGTTCTTCAGCCTCCCCCATCATAACCCCAGCTCCCCTGCCCAGGTCCTTTGCACTATTTCAACCAGCTGAGATTCGTTGTATACTGCAGCATATCTAGAGCTGTGGGTTTACTGGTTGGGCCCCCGGCGGCAGCCAGACAGACCATGCAATAGCTGAGCTCCATGTGTCTCTATCTCAGTGAGGACAAAATGTCTGAGGACCTCTATCCTCCAAAAGATCTTCATCGATGTATACATGCCTAAGAAGGAATCAAGCCTGCCTAAGCGAGGACCTAACTTGATCTTAAATTCAAGAAAGCTACAGAGCCAGGCTTTTTTCAGTGTTTCTGCCCCTACCACAAGCAACAGATCATCAGTGCCTTTCTGAGACTAGGCATCTGAATGTCACAGACACGATCTGCCTTCAGAGACGTCCAAAGTCTTTGCTCTAGAAGGGTTTCTTCTCCAGTTCCCTGAAACATTTGTTCAAGTTAACCTTAGACAAGATTTCAGTCTGAGCCTTACTCTTTCTCATCTGATTGAAACTGGCCATGGAGGTTAGGAGAGGAGGACAGACAGATTGCCCTATTGCAGGAATTATGGGAAACCAGGCTAAAAGCAATAGCAATTAGGAAACGTGTATTTAATATAGTCATTTATCTGCTTTAATATTGCTAAAGATAATGTAGAAAAATACAGCAAAGAATACAATTTTTCATTTAGTACCATTAAAATGTTTTATGGCTAGGTGAACACCAGTCCAGAACTTGTGTATACCTGGAAAAATTTAATTCAAGAAACATAGGAGAGTTCAGTCTAGGATTTGATTTCAGGTAAGGGAACTGATTCTGCTACTTACATCATAAATGAGTTGAATGGAAGACTAAAACCTTTTGAACACAAATTTCTGTAGAAAAGCCATGTCTTTACCAGTCAAACTCAGGTTTATTAATATTTCTGAGTCTTCTGAATGTACCCAGACTCGTGTGTAATGTGATTCCTTAACCTTATGTTTTAAATTTTTCCATAACATGCAGGTTCAGCAGAGATCTATTGTTTTGTGATTTAACTTAACTGTTTGGAACACATACATCTCATTGCACAAAGAGAGCAGGAGGACAGTTAGTTCAAAAGGACAGTAACAGAACTTGAAATAAGTCAGTTTGAATAAAATAAGAAACAGGCTGAGCCTGTGTCCAAAAATCTTACTGATTTCAAGCTGAAATCTTTTTCATATTTGGGTAACAAAGAATACACTATGAAACTTAGTTCTGTGCCTTCTTGCTCTGTTCGGGTGACGCTGGGGTAAGGATGCACTCTGATAGCTAATCTGATGACCAAAAAGCAGTGAATGTGACTGGGCAGTGGATGAAGTCTCACAGGATGCCTATTTTGAGAACAGTTGCAGAGGTGGAAGTGAGGTGTTTGCGAGTGTACCTAGTTTTCTTCTGTGAATGTCTGAAGACTTTACTATATAACCCAGAAATTCACAATATAGACTGCTTGTCTGTTTTTCCACCCTTGCTCATGTTTTTTTGTTTGTGGGTTTGTTTTGTTTTGGGTTTGTTTGTTTGTTTTTGCCGGGATATGCATTCGTGAAAAGTGCCAATGAAATCTCTAATCATCTAGGCTGGCTTTGTCTCCAAGACAGCACCCACAGCAGTGATGAATCCTCTTCTATGAGCAGTGACATAGGCACAATGAATAGCAGCTCTCCCTGCTACAAATAACCAGCCTCCTTTCAGAGGGGAAGTTGGGGATTTACTTCACAAAATCACAGAATCATTAGGGTTGGAAGTGACCTCTAGAGATCAGCTAGTGCAACCTCCCTGTCAATGCAGGGCCACCTAGGACAGGTGACACAGGAACATGTCCAGGCAGGTTTCAAATGTCTCCAGCGAGGGAGACTCCACAACCCTCCTGGGCAGCTCTGCCACTCACAATGTAAAGAAGTTCTTCCTCATGTTCCTGCCATTTCTTCAACTTCTTCCATTCACATGCAGTGAGACCTTGCTGCTTCTCTTCTCCATTGTGCAAATACATTCAGAGACTGCCATGATCTGGCTGTAGACCCATCTTCAGTCACATTTCTCTTCACAGAGATAAAATAAGACTTTCCAAGTCAGTTTAGCTTAAGCAGCAGTATGCTTAGGGAACTATCCTGGACTCAGAGAGAGGTATTTCCATGGAGATAGTAGAGATACTGAAGTACTAAAACCATTATCTGAATGTTCCTGAAAAGGAAGAAAACCTAAGTAATATGGAAAACATCCTTGGTTTATTTGTGCAATGTATCATTTGTGAATTATATAAAACACATCAACAGCAGTATCAATCCTAAGGAGTATGTCTTAGTTCTGCCTCACAGGATTTCCACATTCAGTGCACCTAGCAGTGGAGAGGTAAACAAAAGCTAACACCTTTTTCCTTGTTAAACTAAGACTTTTATGCTCCACTTTTAAGTGATTTAATATGGAGATCCTTAGGGGCACAGTTCAAAAGAAGGAAAAAGCAATTGGAAATAAAACCACAAGAAGCAAGGGGGACATAGGCAAAGTAGGCTAAAAAGACATAGAAAGAAAAAGAAAAGTGAAACATGTCTAGTGAGGGAGAAAGTTCCTGCAAGGAACACTAGAAAATTCCTACCTGTGAGACTGTCTCAGTGGCTCAGAAGGAAGCAACTGCACCCAGCAGAGACCCAGATTTGTCAGACACCCTGGAGGTCTCTTGCCAGAAACTGGACCCAACTTCCAAACACCAAGGAAAACAGGGTTAGAAACAAAGAGACCTTTTTGCTTTAAATAAAAAGCTTTGCCTTAAATAAAAGCTTTCAAAGAACTATCCTCCTTTCTCCTTTTTACTGTATGAAAAATAGCAAACTTTAGCAGTGGCTGTTAGTCTCTGTTGTCAAGGACTTGGTTATAATGCAGCTTGGACAGCCACAGTGGATAAGGCCAAAGGGTGATACAAATGGAATGACTTTTTTTTGGTTGTGTTCTGGTTTTCAGTTTTTATTAGAAAATAGCTCTTTAGTTTAGGCCTCTACCTAGGCTTTTTGCTTAGCCTAGATATAAAACAGTTTGGCTCCATCCTAACTGGCCAGCCATACTGTGTTACAAGGTCAGGCCATAAACAAATTTAACAACTGTTGTTAATTAAATAGTTATTGTAGTATAGATGGGGTCAAACAAAGGGTATGTGTGGGAGGGGAGGGGAAGAGAGGGCCTAAGTGGCAAAAGGTGGGGGGAATCTTGGCTTCTGACTTAGAAGGCGTGAACAAGCAAGAACTCTGTGGAAAAGACCTCTGGGACATGAAAATAATAGTTAACATTTCAAATTTTGGTGCAAATATTAAGTGATTAATAGCAAAAGACAGCTTGTGTTCCCTCACTCATACATTGCTATGCTCTGAAACCATCATGGTAAGCAAGACTTGGCTTTCCTCAAGAAGAAATCCTCTATCTGCCTCCATCAGTGGTATCATTTTAACAGCAGCATTTCATTGACATATTAATGCCTCCCCATGCCAGAATGTTGTCCAAATTCCAGCTAGTTAAAAGAGTTGTTGGAGATTTACAGAAGAGCAACAGGGGGAAGAAAAAAAAAAAAAAAAAAAGAGAAACTGATTGCATTTAATTTCAATGCTCAGAAATGTGCTTTCCTTGTCATAAAAGTGGAACCCTCCCTGTGTGCCTGCAGCCTGCCTTGCATACTGATTTTGTATGTGCCTAGCTAAAACCGATGCCTGTGATATGATCTGATTTTGACTTTATAGAGGAAGGCAGGAGGAGCAAAATTTATGTTTCAGGTCTGTAAGGCATTTTAAAGTTAATCGGGTCCTTTGGGTCTGATATAATTTGCGTAAGATTGCTGTTGATGATTAGAATAGCTATTTAAGATTTTTGTTAATAGCCTGTTACATGGACCCAGTGGAAAGATTCCAATAGCAGTCTGTTAGTTTTTCCCTGTCACATTCAGGTTACAGACCCTTCACAGATGTTGTAAATAGACATCAATACTAAAAGGGAATATTACACAAATTAAAATCATAAGTGTGCTCAAACTGCCAACACAGACATTTTGTTAAAAACATCTGTCACATAAAAGCAAACATTTAAGGCCATTATATTTATAACAATTGTTTTCATTTTTAATATGTACTACATATTTTTCTTTTCTTCTGTTACTCTTAATATTTTTTCTTAGACTTTAATACTTATTTTTTCCAACATTACTTATGTTCTTGACCATATAAACAATAATGTGGGCTTTAAATTAAAATAAATCTCAGTGGCTGGAAATCTAATAGATACTTGCACAATGAATGAATCAACTGAGAATCCAACACTGTGTTCTCCAAAAAATATAGAGGTATCAGATATTATAAAGACAAGTATTAAGCTAGATGTCTGTTCAATTATATCCAGTTATTTAATTCTGTTTTGAAATAAATTTCTCAGGTGAAAAGGATAAATCACATATAAATGTCCTGTTCTGGGCCTTTTTGTTGCATACTGCTGATGAAGCTGTTTTAGTCATTCTAGTAGTCACCATGGCATCCCCAAAGAGAGCATTAGAGCCCCCCAAAGCTGGAAACCGCTAGGGTGCTTTCTTCCTGGCACACCTACTGCACTGATACCATCCATCTCTTCCTCCTCCCCTTCCACTGCCATTTCAGTGTTGTCTCTTCACCCAAGGAGCTCTAGGCTTTTTACCAGTGTTGACCTCTTAGGCTGTTTCTATCACAAAGTATAAGAGGGTTAGGAACCACCAATGCACTCATTTTCCCTGCTTACAGCTCTTATCTCTCTCTTACAGGTTTTCTTTGGGGAGAGCTATTTGAAGCTAAGGCAGGAATGGAGCTAACAGTGAAGAAATGGGGACAACTGCTCAAGCTCACATCCTTCCCTCCTTCCATTAGCAGTAACCCATCTTAACACTTCCTAACAGCTCAAATATGTCGTAAGATTATATGAATTCAATGAATTGTTACAATCAGGAAGGCTTTGCTGCTCATAGATCAACAGCCCTGGTCTGGTTAAAAGCAATGCTTGCTGTTTTCTGTATCATCTGTTTTCTGAAAACCACTTGGATATATGATCAGCTGTAAGTTGACACTTAGCTTTTCCATAAGTCAATGAGATATTTCTTTATATAAGGCTTCCATATAATTAGACACAGTTGAAGAACAGTGGCAGTATCTTAAGACACTGTTTTTTGCATGGCATGGAGGGTGTGCTGGACGCTTTACAAATGTAAATAGAGACATAGCCTGTGGCCTGGAGAATTGTTGAACCAACTCAGACTCACACAGAAAACCCATGAAAAGCATAAATACTGGTTTCTGGTTAAACTCAAGAATGGAGCAGACCTCATGAAGAGATTAGAAAGATGCTCTGTTGTGTAAGATTGAATAAGCCAGGCCCATAGCATCATTGAAAAATCAGTTGGAAGAAATGTCTGGAAGCCACCTGGTCATCCAGTCCAACCTTCCCCTCAAATCAGGTGTGCCACAAGTGCTAAAGCAGCCTCCAGTCTGAAGGAATGTTGTGACTTTTTTTTTTTTTTTATTGCTATGCATGACAGAATATCTGTATTAAAATTTTATGTATGGTTTCTCCAGAATTATCCTGCATGTCAGGATAAGGCCCAGGTGACTCAAGCAAGGTACTGTACATTGAAAAACATGATTGTTAGGATCAGAGTAAAGCCAAAACCAGAAGTCGCTGGGCTTTGCTAAGTTGCTGAAACGCTGTCAAGTGTCATTTTAGACAGTAAAGGGCATCCCCTTAGCATCCCATAGCTGCTGCAGCAGGGTTATATTTGCCCTAAGTCCCATCATAACTGTCATATCTGCCAGCCCTGTATAGATGCCTCGTTATGGTAGTAGACATTTCAACTAGATACCTATGTTTAGGCACCTGAATGAGCTCCATTGACTGTACTAAAGAAGTTTCAGCTGATTACAACAGGAGCTTATACAGCATGGTTGCAGTTAAATACCTGCATATAGACACCTATAGGAGCCAAATCCTGCCTTAAGTGTCAAGATAAGAGGTTTCCAGAAAAAAAATAGTTTTGAATGCTATTTTAAAGAACAATATGCCCATCTTTACTGTGGAGATATATATCCCATACCTTTAATGTTTCAAGCAAAACGGGAAGGAGGCCATGCTGTATAAGCCTGGACTCTGTCTAAGCAGTAAACCAGCCTTACTCAGGCTAAAGCTTCATAATTTAAGTTTCTCTCATATATTCTTCAGCAATTCTGTGCTACCTAACAGTTAACTGTATAATAATAGGTCTTTTGGGTTTTTTTTATTTGAGCATTTAATAATATTTTTTCAATAGTATTCTGTTGTTATTTTTCATTTAACAGAAGATAGCTGAGAGAAAACAATAAGAAAAGGTAGTGAACGTGCATGAAAAGGATGAGCTATTACAACTTCCCCCATAAAAATGACATAATGTATTTTTAGACTTTTTCAGTCGGAAAATGGGAACACAATGGGTCACAAGTAAAGTGTTGCTCTCAGCATTACTGCTTTTATGAACTGCAAAGCAGAACCACAAGGTGTTCTGGCAGTGTGTAGATAAGAACCATCAGCGTCAAGGCACTAACCCGACAGATTCCTGTAAAGCATGTAGCCCCTAGGTACATGACCTGCATGAGATCCTGCGCTGCAAAACATACAATTCCTGTAGTATGTCAGTTCCTCTGTTCCCTGCTCATCTTAATTTTTGTGTGCATCTGACATCGAGATGCCTTATTTGCTGTGCTCTGCATTAGTTTAGAAAATCATTTCTCAATCTGCCTGTGTGCATAGTTCCCTAATTTCCATTATGTTACTCTGTGAGCATAGTTACTGCTGTTTGTGGTATAAGTTCTGGTAGCATTGTTTGCCCCTGTTCTTTATGAGGTTAAAAGTGCATGAATCCAGGCATTTCTCTGTCTGTCTTTCTAATTTAATGTCAAATTAAGCTATTCTCTAGATTTTTACTGGGTGTGCTGGTAGAGATTTCAGAGAACTAATTCAGGGTGCATGTACACCCAAAATATTTATTTGTAGCTAAAGCAAATGAGCTTTTCTGGGGTAAATGAATTGGAAGTTTTAGCAGGAAACAAAACATGAGCATCAAACAGTTAGGGTTTGGTTGGGTTCTGTTTGTTTGCTTTGTTGGGGTTTGGTTTTTTTTTTTTAACAAGAATGAAGCAGTAGTCTAAGTTCAGAGGTAGCTGAGGGACAGTGTAATATGTGTAGGGGTTTGGGAGGGACTTTTCCTCTGTGTGATTTTATGTTTAATTTCATTGCAGCTTTGTACTGCAACTAGGGTCTGCTGAGGCTGAGGTAAAATATGTTGGGAAGAGCCAGTATGCAAATATTAGCTGCAAATCCACTGACAAACCATCTCTTGGTACCTCCCTGTGCTCTCTTGCCTTGAAGGGCAGAAAAGTTGCCCTTTGAAATCTCTTGCCTCTTAGTCACAGACAGGTTGACAGGTCAGCAGTCTGTTGGTAGAAGAGGGGAAAGGCTGTGCTGGATCAGCAGACTGGCAAACCGCATGTAGTAACTGCGAGCAAGACCTGACTGATTGGGAGAACATAAGCTCTGGTCTTTGGGGCTTGTGCTAGGTCCTTCCAAAGCTCAGTAGGAACTTTGATTGCTTTTTCTGAGTGCTGGCTGGGGTCGCAGTGCATAGATTTTCACAATACTGAGTTCAGATCCTACTTCATGTTCTCCCTGATTAACATAGTTTCATAAACACTTTGTAGCAATGCTGCCTTTGAACTTAACTGTTGCGTCTATGGCTGTTCTCTTCCTTTGTGCATTCAGCTGTACAGGAACCTGTATTTATCCTCATATTTGTTGTGCTTTCAACTGTGTTCAGCTCTTATGAGTGTCTTCTATTTTTTTTTTTTTATTGAAGCCTTTGTTCGCCTAAATCTTTGATCTCACGTATTCAAATATAAATATTGTCTCAAACACTGTACTCAGATGGCCAGAGGAAGGAACAGCCTTTGCAAATGCGCATTGTGTCAGTATCTCAAAAATCAGGGAAAGTCACATTCATGAGGCCAAGCTTTATCCTCTGTTTATAGGACAGTAAAAAGTAGGGAAGCTTCTTATCACTGCACAGAGCAGCTCTACAAGGGAGGGGAGAGGCCCCAGAGAGGGTCAGTCCTGTGCTGTTGCTTTACTGTGGTGATACAGAGGGGGCAAACATGCTGGGAGAGCAAGAATGTCATGCAGTCCTTTTCTGTTCCAGTTTCTTTCCCAGCAGAAAGCTGAAGCTCTTTGTAATTCCTATGCTGTGGCCTTGGGATGAGAGTGAAGGGTGGGCTAAGGCTAGTCAGGTGTGTCTGTGGAGTGCTGTGTCTTCCACATGGTTCCTACAAGGGAGGCTCTTAGAGCTGGCAACATCTTTGGTCTGCCCCACAGGACAGCTCTCATGTGAAGTGAGAAGGCAGAGATAAGGCTAGTGCCATTTACTTTTATGCTGTAAACCCTCTTGAGTGAGAAACAGACTTGCAACATGTCTTAAAAATGCCTGAACACTGTGAGGGCTTTGTAAATGGTATGACTGAGCTGGCATTTCATAGGGGATATTCAGAGAATGGCCTATTCCAGCCTCATGAATTCTGCTGTGGTTCATTTATGCTTTCCAGTAGAGTGTCTCCTACAAAGTTGACCTCCCAGTTTCTTGGGAATAAACAGAACATCAAATGTGACTAAAAGCCCACCCCCACAAAATGTTATCTGATTATTTGATATGATAGTAAATTAAATGCTTAACAAAGTGAATATTTAAAGTTTCATGTATTTGATTTTTTCATGCCCAAAAGCATAAGCTGAGATCTGTTTTGTTAAGGATCTCTTTAAAACAACTCACACCCTAGACCCAGTCCCTCCTCTGGCATGGTTCCCCACAAATGCTTATGCAAGCATGTCTGCTTTCATAAATTGTGGATCTGGCCCTGGTGTTTTAAAATATAAATTTTAATTGTGGAGCAATTAGAATATCTGTCCTCTCTTGGGAGATCCTAAGCCCTTGGGTTTTATATGTTTTCAACCCCTACAGATTCTTTGTTATTCATGCCCCAGTAAAAGGGAAGGGGTCTTAGTGGCTGTGGCCTGAAAGCAGTATTTACAGTAAGGAGATTCTAGTGTTTTTATTTTAGTAAGAAAAAAACCCCACTAAAATGTGATTATAACTTGGTTGGCCATAACAGTGCCAAAGAGCACTGGAGAAAAAGGGCTCTAGTGACTTTCAAGACTTACAGTTGTGGAGGGCATTCACAAGTCTGCATACTTTTCTCCCAGGAGGATATAGCGCCCTCATAGGGACTCCCTCACAGAGTGTCTTTCCCAGCCATGACGAAGCCTGCATAACATACTGGGCAGTACTACTGCACTAGCCTCGAGGAAACTAGTTGTTAAAGAGTAGGCAAGCATGCAAATGTTCTAAGTATGACTGCTACAAAAACGACAGTCATCTACCTCAGATGTTTGTCATGCAAAGTGGTTAAGAAGTTCAATCTTTATTTTCTGTCAGTGTCCTGAATGTCTTTCTACCATTACATATGGGATCCATAGGGGAGTTTGTTAGGCATCTGTGTTGCCTGCCCATGGTGCCTCAACTCCCCTAGAGAATAAGTTAATCTCTGTTCTGCCCTTATTCACGTGCTGCCATTCAGGCTTTCCTTGAGTACTTTGTCAATGCAGAGTAAGTGCAGAACAGGATTTTGTCCTTTCACTTCAATTTTTATGGTTTGTTCTTATATAAATACATTTCAAGGAGTTTTACAAAATCTGCATAATTCAAGACAGCTTTTGGCAGGATGAAAAGAACTGAAAAGAGGGCAGAAAAGATCCTTTCACTCTGATTTCAAAACAAAGGAGCAAAAAGTGTCCCAGACATCTGAGATGGGAAGGTCCAGAAAAAACTTCTTAGTAGCCCCCTATCTACATAAACAGTGACAGAAATGAGCAAGTATGAAATGCTGTGAAAAGCCACAGTAGCTGCAGCCTGTACTTTTCAGGATCTCAGAGGCTGAAAAAACCCATCAGGTTTTAAACCTAGAGCTTGTTGGGAATTTTTCCTTGTGCTGACAAGAAACAATACTCTGCAAAGCCAGCACTGGAAAGCACTGATTTTGTTTAAAATAATAATAATTATAAAAGACACCTTCTGTTTGGGAAATTCTAGTTAAATATTTCATTTGAGGTTATTTGTTTAGCCCGTTAAGAGTTATTTAAACTTACTTGGAAAGTGTAATTACAAGTCACTGTAAGAAAATAGTAAGGAGTCGACGTTGTTGCTTAAATGTAGCCATGCCATGTTGTCTGAGATATGCTGCTGTATCTCACCTGGTTTCCAGCTGCTGCGCCAGACAGGCATTGGTCTGCCATAGCCCTGTGTCTCATCTGTCAGCCTTTTGTGGATGTCTTTGGATACTTTACAACACGCCATCCTCCTTGGAGGCTGCAGCTGACCCAGGCCATTTCTTCCTTGGCACCTTTTTGAGGCTCAAAACTGAAACTCAGTTCACCAGTGTACCTTCTGTGAAAGCCAAAGGTTGAAGACAGATAAATCTGGCATGCGTCTGGTTGTTCTGTCTGGTTTCCTGTTTACTTGCTGAGCTGACTGCCTGGTCTTGGTTTGGGACCTCTGTGTAACTAGCATTAGCTCTGCCATGAGTATAACCTACAGAATAAGCTTTACATATATTTCACAAGCTTTGGATGGAAAATTCAGAGAAAAAGCAGACAGATACCTGGACAGAGTCCCAGATCTTTGGGAGGGGGCAGAGGTGAAAGATTTCTGCAAGTTTTTTCTACTCGGGAAGAGATAAGATTGGGTATTGTATCCAGTGTACATGTCTTTTTCACAAATGTTCTTACATTAAGTATAAACATCCATAATATAAATTCTAAATAACCCACCACATAGTATGAATCTATAGGTAAGTAAAATTAGAAATGGTTCAAATGAAGTCTGCCAGAACCTAAAGTTTCCTTCTTTTTTTTCCTGTAATGGGAAGTAGAAAATTACACCCCTGGACTTTTTACTTCTTCCAACTAACTTTCAGTTTGACCATGGGGCATTCAGGTGAGTGAAGATACAGAAGATTCATTGTAAAAGGTCCAGTAGCCCATTACAACTTCAAACACGTGAATGAAGATCTATACAGGAAAATTAACCACTTCCTTCAACTATTTAAGAAAATTATAATCTTGCCTATGTGAACCAGACCAAAACATGCATATGTATTTTACAACCCCGTTACCACATCTAATAGAACCTGATTCTTTTTAGGCACATTGCCTTAATAGAATCATAGAATAATAATGAGACATCGTGTTTTGTCTAAATTTCCACACTAAGGAACTCAATGCTCTTTGGGCAGGGACATACCTTTACTGTGGCAGCTTAGTTGAATTACGTTTTTTAAATACTTACCTGACCAAAAAAACTTACATTAAATTAACAGAACAGCAAAAACAAAATAAAATTTGGGTTAATTTTCATATTATAGTAATGGGATCTTAATTTATAATGACATTAAAAAGGAAATCACCTACAGCAAGCATCAGGAAGTTGTCAGTATTGAGATTATTTACTTTTTTTCATTTCAAGGACTATATTGTGAGGCGCTTTCAGGGTCAGATACAGCTCAGATCTGGGTGGGGGCTAGCAATCTAGCTACACAAATACTCCCATGTCACGCTGCTCGTCTGGTGAGTGTTAATGACAACAAGACAGCCATATCGTCTTTACTCTTCCTTGTAAGCACATGCCTGACTTCTGCCATCAAACAGTTCAATAGTTTTGGGCTTGTTTTTTTGGTTGGTTTGTTGTGTTTTTTGGGTTTGTTTTTTTTTTTTTTGTATTCAGATGTCTTCAATTTGTGACATATTTGGTTGTCACACATTTGGTTGAAAAATGCTGTGTGAAAACAGGTAAAGTTAGATATGGGCAAGGGCTTGTATGCATTTCCATGCATCTATGCTGGCAAACTGCAGGCTCTTTCCTGAGGACTCAGAGTCACACTGAACTTAACAGCAGTCCAAGAAAATACTTGCAAGATAAGACCATGCACCACATAGGCTTCTCTTTCTAAAGAAATTAGCTTTGTATTTATGGCCTTTGCAAAAGAGCTGTAGTCTTCATTTTTACCTTTGGAAGAAAAAACAAAACCTGATCTTCAATATTACACAGCAAATCTCCCAGGAAACCCCCATCCGAATTATGCAAACTATCAAGTTTATGGCTATGGCTGTTAAACTCAGTTGCTGTCTAATTGTATGCATGCTTCAGCTTGAGCTGTAGGAAAGGGACTGAGCCATATTATAATTGGATTAAAAATATAGTATGCCCCATGTAGAGACCCTGGTCCTCTCCCAGGACTAGATGACAGAGGGATTTGGATTGAAGCAAATAGGCTGTCATCACTTCTTCCTGTACTGAAAAACTCACTGCAAATATAAAACTTTTCTCTGAGGCTGACCCTATTTTTGCCGTGCATCTTCATCCTGGATTCTTCCAGCCATTTGTGAAAGATATAGTTTTCCTTCTTTTTAGGTAGTGGTGAGACCCTGCAGTTCAGGGTCTATCTTTTCTGGAGCTCCCCCACCGTGGGCTGGTCAACCTCCATAGCCCTATCTGGTAGTCACCAGCATTGCCCCAGCTGTAGAGTCTGTGATGCACCCCCAGCGATGACACCAAGCAACCCCCAAGAAAAGCTAGGGTTTACTTGAGAAGCACCCTAGGCTAAAGGAAAGTCAGAGCATCATCTGAAAGTTGGAACAGATATAATTTTTCCAATTACTGTCAATATGGACCCCATTATAAGGTCTAACTGGATTAATAGTGCCCATTTAGCAGGCACTACCTGGCTTTCATCTACACTGCATGGGACAAGTCTCCTCCTGTGCAAACTGCATCCACAGCACCTTGGCTCAAGATCTCCTGCAAGCAGCATTTGGTATGCCTTGGACTCAGGTGTCATAATTTTTCTGTGTAACCTTTTCAGCTCTAAGTTTCTAGAAGAGTGCAGGCCAAGGCTACAGCCCACCAGAGTTATGTTTTTACAGCAGGAGTGTGAGGTCCATGGTTCGTGCCCTGGACTGTGACATAAAAGCATATGGAGGAGTTTGAGGATGGAAGGCCTGCTGGAAGAGCATTAAGGAATGGTATAAGATGGAGAGTAGCAAAGCTGGCACAGCCTTGGATAAAACAATGCTTAGGCACTGTCTTGGACAGAGCTGACTAGAGAAGTCAAAATTAGGGAGAAAATAAAACAGTAAGTACTGTGGATAATAGAGGATTCAGTATTGGAGCTTGGATTTCACTGCTGGTCCTCCTTTTCTTAACACCTGAATAGAAATATTCAGAGATCGCATTGCACAACTTGCGTCTGCTGCCCGCCTTTAACATCTGCAGGCAAGGACAGTCACACTGGGCCAAATGTTCCGCATCACCACTAAATGGAAGTTACGCTGCTGTACGTATGAAGATATGAATAGAGCTTATGCTGCTGGCTGCGTGTCTCCTGTGCTGCCCTCCCAGCTCAGAGCAATTCTCCAGCAGCAGGAGCAGGGGTAGAGGGTTACACTAAATTTAGCATTTCCCTCTGCCTCAAACTGCAATTGCAAGCAGCAGCAGTGAGTTACCAACAGGATCCCACCAGTCCATGTTCCCCAGGGCCAGACATTCAGGCCTGTGCCCTCCTTCATGCTGCTGAGGCTCCCACTTCCCCAAGATATGCCTGCTGTGAGTCCAGACCCCCTCTTTCTGGCACAAGAGCTCAGCAGCAAGTGTGATATAACCCACATGTATTTGATTGAGCACCTGATTAGCTGTTGGTGGTTTTGGTTTTCTTTCACCTCTGGTAAGGGCAGTGCTAGGGTCAAAGGGATGAGCATGACAATTCAGGAGCTTAATGTGTGTGTATATGGAGCTATAATCTTCCTTGAATCCATTTCTGTGGGTTCAAGCAAACAACATTTGTGCACTCTCTGCCAGCAGCATCATTTTTCTATTGTCTTCCATTTCTTTCACAAATGGCTTTCTGAAAGGGCTGAATAAAACGAATTATATTACAATTTTATTAAATAACTTTAGCTTTTGTTAGTATATGCCTCAGGACTGCCAGCATATGTCCCATTTCTGGGTATTTTTAAGCTGAAGTGGTGAGGCCTTATAAAATACACATGGCAAACCATCAGAGTTGGCAGAAGAGATGTCTTCCTGTGAAAAATGGTGATGCTGAGTGCTATCAAAGCAGCTTAAAACAACTTTCAAAAGGGATTTTACCTCAATGGTTAGAAGAAACCTTTCCCATTTAAATGTTCTCTGATTCTATAAATTAGCAATATTATTCATCTTAGTCTGTCACAGAAAGAAAAAAATGTACATATGAGTTTAATCCCTTCATTGGTTTATAACCTTAGAACTCAGGCAGGAGAGTCACAAATCCATGTAGACATCCCCGAGTGCTGACTTTTGCATTTGGATTTCTGATTTAGTTGAAAAATATATAAAAAACTTGTGTAGCCAGACAGCTCCCTATTGGCTACACATCTGTATGGGCTCAAGAGCATTGTATGCTCTGCAAAGATCTGGAATAAATTGTGCTCAATGAGTTGGCCCCTCATATGCTTTTTTCAAACAGCAGACTCAGATGAACTCATGTACCATGGGAGCATCAATGGCAAAACAATACCTCTTTGGTCAAATCTAGCGGGAGCTGCCATCGTAAATCTGGAAGATGGGTAGAGGCAGAAATAAATAATTTTAGGGAGGTGGAAATGTACTTACAGATCAATATTAGTGACTGCAAGCTACAGGCATTAGCTTTGCATTTTGAAAACTCTACAATAACTCTGAAGATGAGTATTTTCTGTGGTTGGGATTCACCTGCCTAATGTATGCCATCTAGAAAAGAGGTACTTGGCCTAAGCCGTCCATGTAGAAACATCATTTATAGGGAGCTTCATGGCAGTTTGACAATGGAATATTGTTGTTGCCCTGTGAGGTTGCTTCTTTTTCCTTTAACAAAAGGGAAGATATAGGGGATTCCATTTAGATTGGTAACCTTGAGTTTCATCCTGCTAAAATGAAGACTCTCCTACTAAATTTGTACTCAGTAGACCCCTTACCCAGCCCACATGCATAAACAGCAAGCAAGTATACAATCCTGACAGCAGATTTATTAGTGGTTTTGTTGATGTAGCTTCATCCACACCTTACCCTAAAGGGCTGACTCAGCCTCTTTTGTTAGACAAACGATCCATCTTATTCACCTGACCCAACTTTGTTTCTTTAACAGCAAGATATTTGTGAGCCATTTTTCTCCTGTGAATGTAAACAGCTCTCAGTTTGCTATCACTAACTCTTAACCAATGTGAAAGTTTGATTTTCTTTCACGACTGGGATTCTGCGAGAGCGGGTAAAAACTGCACACAGATTTATGAATCCTGCTGTTCACCCAGTCTAATTTTTGGCTCTGCTTCAATCTCTTTCTCTTCCTGTTTTCTCAAGAATGTTCCCCTTTGGAAGCCAGCTTCGTTAATGCAAAGTTCAAAATTACCCAGAAACACCCTCCCACCTTCCTAGCCAGCTCACATCCTCGCTAGAAGCCTTGCAGGTCTGTCCCTACCAAGCCAGGCTCCTTTCCAGGCCCCTCAGATCAGAGCTGGTTCCTCCTCCTGCCACCTGATATCCTGTGTGCAGCACAAGCTCAAGTCCCTCAGCTCTTTTAAGCTCGATTTCCTCTCTGAGCTCCTTGCAGAATTTAGGTGACCCATAATGTTTCCCAGAAGGTCCAGTTATGAGTCACTTGCTCTTAACACATGAACCATCCTTCAGCACATCTGCAAAGTGAACTGTAGCTAGCACAGGTGAGACAGAGCCTGTAGCAACTCCCTTCCATGCCAAATAATGTGTATTTAGGCTTTCAGAAAAAACACAAACCATTCTCCTATCCCTACTTCTAAAGACACAGGACTATATGTATGTGTGGTTTTTAATAAATAAATAACTCATCCCACTTATTCCTGGCTAATATTAATATTGCTGCTGTTAGGTTAGCTGTCGTAGCAGCCTGATCAACATTGTAAAATGGCAAAACGATCCCTAAAGAAAAGTAATCTCCAAACTCCCATGGAATCATAGAATCACTTGTTCCTGCCTCACAGGTTCTCTCCCTGTGTGAGCACAGGAGCTGCATATCTGCAAAACAAGCTTCTCTGGAGAGGGAATCCAAAACAATCTTGTTTTATTGCTGGGTAAGTCTAAACCCAGATCAGCTTCTCACTCCAGTTCTCTGCACAGCTACAAAGGAGGAGATGGGGAGAGATTAGGACTGTGTCTTTCAGCACCAAAGCCACTTTATAGTGACTTTCAGTGTCCATTGAACTGCAGCTTCAATTAGTTTACCTAACATTGCCCCTAAGGAAATACAAATTTTATTTCTTTCAGAGACAGCAAGAGACAGAAAATTAAAAAAAAAAGAAAAAAAAGAAAGAATAATGCCCTTCTATGGTGGAAACTGTTCTGAGAACAAAACTGTCACTTTGGGTAATTACATTTGCTTCAGTTCCTGTCAGATTTTACTCCCTAGATTTTACATGGAGCTCTGAGTGATTTCAAAATTTTTTGAAGAGAAGCGTTTGTCACTTATAGACCATCAGAACACAGTTAGTAGGTAAAAAAGTGTATACAGCATCTGAAACAGTTAATGCAGAATGATAAAGCTGTACTTCACACATCCGAGAAAAATACCAGCCCTTTCTTTACTCCAACATCAACATGTTTACCACCAGGCTGGAGGGAAGACAACACCCTAGGTAAGCTCTTAAGAATAAAGTTATTTTGACCTGCAGGAATTTTCATTGCTTTTACTCTCACAAATACAGTACAGATGTGGATATTAGGAGAAAGCATTTGAGAAACCATAAAACTGCTACTTATTTTATTATTTGCTCATAGTCTCTATATGATTACTCTGTCTTTAGCTACAGCAGCACGAGTCAGCTGTGCTCAGCACTGACACATTGCAGATGAACTACTCTGTGCACTGCTCCTGCTGATAAAACTCAGCAGCTGTTATTTTCACTGGCTTATACAGAGCATAGTGGGTGTTCTGGTCACTTTATAAATATCACCTTTACACTTCCAAATGCTTACAAGCACATTTATTTCTACCAGAGTATCTCCACTTAGGTGCAATGTGTATTTAGTCGGTGTTGTATAAAAGGTTGGTTCTCAGGGCAGAATGTCTCCCCAGAATGATACATATGAGAGAGAAAATATTTTTGTATTTGTATCCTAGGAACATACACCTAAGTCTGGTCAAGTGTTCACCACAGGAAGAGCCACACTGGTGGAAGAGGCTGCAGTGCCCAACTGCTGTGCCTGGCCCTTGGCTGCAGAGTCCTGACCCCAGAGCTGAGCCAGCAGAACTGGCCACGTGGGCTGCCTCCATCGCCCTGATGCTAAGCTGCCCATACTAATTCAGTTATTCATCATTTGGTAAGCAAAATGGCCTGACTTTTCTTTCAGGACATGGGACAACCCCAGCTGGCCCTCTGTGGGGACATTAACCTGTAGCAGGACAATCGGAAGAGGCTGGAAAGGAGCAGTAAAGAAAGTACAATAGAGGTCTGCAAAATGCCGGCTGCCTTGGAGAAGGATTGACTCTCACTCTTCCCTTTCAGTACACGACCTATGGGCTATAAGGGAGTCAGGTTGAAAACAAATGTTAGGAAGTGGTTCTTCAGGCAGCAAGTAGGCATGGACTTTGTTGTCAGAAGACACTCTGGCTTCATGGGTGTAAAGGGACGGTGGATAAACACTTGAAGAGCGACCCACTATGGGACACTAAACGTAAAATATTGTGGGCACAAAAATGCCTCTAGTTGAGTATGATCAGAGGCTGTGGAAAGATTTTACAGCTTACTTGCCTATTCTCATTCATCAACAGGCATCCCACTATAGCCAGTTTTCTTTTTTCTCTGGGAAGACCATGAATGTGGCCCTCCATTGCCACAGGGCAGGCAGAGAAGTTGCCTGTTTTGCAGACAGATGCAAGGTGAGTACACCCAAAATGCTGGGTGTGAGCTTCCTTCAAGGAAAACACTGGGGAAGAAGACAAGAGGAAAGGAGAGGACATGTAACTAGGACATCCCAATAGAGTTCAAATTGGATCAACACATTCTAGGAACATACGTAGCACTTTTTCTGGACTTGCAGTCTCCCCTGATCCTGAGTGTTCCCTAAGGTCCTGCTCCACCAGGGGCATCTCACCAGCACTGCAAATGTGTAAACAGCATCAGCAACCAACAGCAGTGCAGAACCCAGCCTTTCCTGGTACATCCCACTGTTGCCAGCTGGGGACAAAGGCTTATGGACTCACAGACACTCAGGCCTGTTAAAAATTGCTGTCAGGTTTGACTGGGCTTTGGAGTTAACTGCTTTGAGATCTTAGTCTCTCTTTCCGTCTCACAGTCCAGACACTCAAATGCAGCAAGAACTTCCCAAATCTGCATTACTGAACACTCAGCACTGTGTCAGCAAGGCCTCACTGTCCCTATACCATCAGTAGGTGCCAAGTCAAACAAGAAGTGAGCATGGCGCAGATGGGGGAAATGGACTTCTCCTTGTGCGCAGATGGAGATGGAGTGGCACATGGCACCAGCCCTGCAGCCCCTCCTTACCCGAGAGGCACCGAACCGGGACAGCAGACTGCTGCAGGTGCAGAAAAAACACAGAGCTCCAGTCTCCCTGCAGATTTCCTCTGTTCCTTCCAAAGTCACAATATTTTAATTGATATTTCTTGTGAGAATTCAACAGGTGCAACATAAATCCCATGGATTGTGCTGAATCTCACAAAATCTTGACTTTCATTTTTGAAGTGGGGGGAGAGAGGAGTTTTCTTGCTCTTTGGGTTTTTAGCCTTGAGCTACGTGAGACAGAAAAAATGCTGTATTTTCTCGAAGTGCTGCCAGATTAAAATAAGCAGCTATTCATCTTGTCTGTTTTGTTTTTTCTTTTTTCCCTGAAAGGATGGTTAACTCATTGAGAAAACCTCACTGACTGTAAAAGCACATTCAATTATAGCAAAAGTAGTGTAGGGACAAACTCTGCTTTTTCTTATACATCCTGAATTGGGGGGCAGAAGCTTCTGCATCCGTTCTGCCCCTTCAGACATACTTGGCAAAGCAGATGGGACAGCAGCAGTATCAGAAAGACAGCCTCTAGATTTATGGATACACAATAGAACACAGTTAAAAACAGTTAACAGACCCATTCTGCCATGGTTTAAGTTATTAGGTGAGAGGTACTAGCTCTAGCAAAGGTAGATGTCACAACATACGATTTTTTTAACATTAAGTCATGAGATATCTCGTCTTCGTTTACTCTTTAGTTGACCAACGACTCAATACCTTCAGGGCTTCACATCGTACACACATAAACAATGAGCAGATAGGGAGACAGATGTTGGAAATAAAAACAGATTTCCACTTCTCATTTTTGCAATTGTCCATGGATAACATTTTCCTAAGAAAATTCCTGATAAGGGTTTGTTAGTGGTTTTGGAGGTTTTTATGTTTTTGTATAGAAGAAGTTTTATAAAATGTTAATCCACCCCAAAACTTCAGACCACCTAAGAAGACCATATTTCTAGCATTTAAAAAGTGAGCAAGCTGATAAACTGCAAATCTGTATGGTCTCCACATCCTTGTACCCACTTCTCTGCATTTTTAACTCATTTGCCGTCTGGTTTGGGTGTCTAGCATGGGTCCTGCACTAATGCCAGGCTAGTCTGATCATCCCCTATAGGAAGAACATTCTGCTGATGGATGTCTATCACTCTATAGATTAGGTTTACACCTTTGTGAAGAAAAGCTTTTTTCTTTTCAATTCAATACTAATGCTCAGCACCATAAAACCAGCAACAATAAAATTGCTGGTAGTAGTAATACAATGCTAAAATTGCTAACAATAACAAAGAAAGAGCTTTACTGAGAACATACTGGTCTTCAAAACCTGTAATAATAATAATTTCACTTAGCACAGTGAGAGGTGTGAATTTTAAAGAAGAAACAACAAACTAGGTAGAAGGGACAGTCTCTTCATTCTTTTCATTATATGTACCAAAGGGGAAGAAATGGTGGTTTGTTTTGTTTTTCTACAGAAAATCTGAGATTTTTCACTGAGAATGAGAAGTTGAAATTTCACTAGATTTTTGTAAATTAAAATCCAAAACAAGCCAGAACACAACACAAGCATCAACACAAGCAAAACACTTATCATACTCCTCTTCGGTGTCTTTTGTCTAACCTTAACTTAAAGGCAAACTGGAAAAGATTGCACTAAAAAAATCAAACTTTAAAATATGCGCCTGGGTGTTTGAATGCATTATTCTGACTTTCTAAACATTTTTTCCTGATTTTTAAACAAAAAATTATGAAAATGGACATTCTCCAATAGTCTATGTTCATGAATCCAGATTTTTTGACAAAGACAATTTGGGGAAAATTTGTGCTTGATTCCATGTCCTCTTTGCCCTCCTTTAAAAGCCTGAAGAGCCCAGCTCTTTTACTGTACAGGTCTGAAAACACAGCACCATGGGAGTCAGCATCATTATCCTAATTTCCCACAGTGGGAGAGTGAGGGACTTGCCCCAGGATAAGTATGACACCAGCCATGGAGCTGAAAGGAGAGGTTTCCCCTTCTAGTCTCAGCTTAGTACTCTTGTCTTTGCTGTGTGACCAAGAAACGTGCCTCTGGGTTGACAGTTTATCTCTAGCAGTGAGAAGGGATTGATACATTTGATTTGGGAAGAGATGGTGACAGTAAATGCCTGCTTTGAGGAGCAGGAGAAAGACCAGCACTTCTCCAGAGGGACTTGCTGTGAGATGTTCTGCCCAATGACTGAGGCAATGTAGAAGGGTCCAAAGAGAGTGGGACCAGGCACGTCCCTCCTCATTTCCCCCTAAGAAAGCAGATTTATGTGCATTTATAAAGAACACGATGATGAGAGAATGCTACCTAAAGTTTAACTAAGGAGCAAGTGGAAAGTTTAGATTCTTTCAAGGAAAGTCTTTGAAGGAAAAATAGTGAGCAGAATTACAGTAGAAACAGTTGCTATATGGATAAGGCAAAATACTTGACAAGGAAAAAACATCTCTGAGAAGAAAGCACAAGGGTAGAGCTATTATGGCTTCTGAGGACTTTTCCCTCAGACTTCTTATTTTATAACGTATTTCTAAAACACAACACCCACAACTGTTTTTCTTCATCTATCAAAGCATAAAATTGCCAGTCCTTTGACCTAACTTAAATGAAGGAAGTAGCAATGTTAGGTTTAATTAAAAACAGCAAATATTTGTACAGCTGTCCCTGGTTTCACAGCACAGAAATAGGTTTAGCATCAAATCTTACAGTTTTAAATCCTTTGGGAACCATATTCAAAAACATATAGGATCCTTCTGGCTGACTTGCCAAAGCCAGAAATGCCTTTTTTTGGAGTTATTTCAGGTGGGGCTCATTCAGCCTTCCCATTTCCAACCCACTGTTTTCCTACTTGAGATTTTTTCTTACTTCTTTCCGTGCTTCAAATGCAATACTATCAGCTTGACACGTCTAGATGCATTTGATGCATTTCGGAGTTGTGAATAATAATAATAATAGTAGTAATAGTAATAAAACTGAGTGTAGGATGAGGAGTGCAGTAGCCATAGCTTTTTTGTGGAAATCCTGATGGCCAGACCCAGCTGGGTGTTTCCAGGGGCCTCTGCCTCTTGGTGTGGATGTCACTGGGAGGCACCTGGCATGGGACACAGGAGCCTCAACCAGATCTGCACCAAACACCCTGGAAACAGGAGGGATCTGGAATGAAAAGTTTCACTCCTGGCCCTTGCTCTCCTTTTAAATTACACATCGAAACATGTTGTAAACTCCTTCAGCACTGAGCTGTATAAGGCAGCTTCCAGAGGGCTGATTCCATGTGCACCCCACCCCCTTGAATGGGCAAGCCTGCTCCCAGCAGGGATCACAGGAGAATTTACACTACTTGGTACAAAAGGCTTGGCAGCCCCAAGCTCTGCACTCACCCACCCATCTGAGCAAAGCCAACACTGGTGGGGTGGAGAGGCAGGTGGGGCAGATGGCCACCCAATGGGGGTCAGAGATAAGAGGGAAGAGGGAGGGAAGGGGCCAATCCAGGTTTTAAAAGCCACATCCAATTCTGGAGTGGGAAGGGAGGTGGGAAGGCTGATGGCTGGGTCTTCTGCTCTGCTTGTGTCCATCAGCCACCAGGCAGAGGCTCTTTGCACTCTCCAGGCTGCTGCAGCCTCCCATCCTCCCCACAGCCTCCCACAGCCTTCCCACACCCAAACCTTCAGTGCCAGCAGGTCTGGCACAGCTCGGCACAGCCTGGGAGCAGTGATGGAGGTGTCAGAGTCTGGTGGGGCTCAGCAGCTGGAGGAAGAGAGAAAAGCCCCAGGGAAAAGCCCCAAGGAGGAAGGGAGTGGAGATTTATCTTCTCTTAGCCCAGGTGAGCCCAGGCCAGAGAGGCTGGCCTGGGCAAGGCTGGCAAGGTGTGAGACACTTCGAGACAAGGCTCTATGCAGCAAGATGTCCCGAATAGTAAAAGCGACTTCCTGGCTTGTACAAGTAGAGCAGTCTCTCCTACTCCCTCTCCTACAGCAGCATCCTCTTCCTCTCCATCCAAAAGTAAGTAAGAGAGAGACAGAATTTCACTTGTCTTGGGCTTTGGGCAGAAGGTCAGTGGCCTGCATCCCATAACTGCACGTGCTGGGTCTTGCCATGTAGACTGGAAGAGTTTTATCTGCATTAATTTTCAGTCAAGTAATTTAAGACTACCGCCTACAAAACAGAAAGCTACTGACTGTTCAATATAGTTGCGTCGCAGGGGTTCAGGGGATAAAAACACTTTCTGGCACAGTGAAGGCTTACTGACATACTGGCTAGCCTAGAAAGACTATTTAGAGCTTTTTCAGAAGCCAGTTTTATATGTCTATGTCATGGGTTCAGCAGTAGCAGTCATTTTTTCTCCTTCCTAGTGGCTGGTGCAGCGCTGTGTTTCTAACTTTCAGCCTGAGAACAGTACTGATAATACCAATGTTTGTAGCTACTG
>WYDI02019104.1:0-29325 GCA_009867235.2 Psittacus erithacus | reverse complement strand
GACTGAAAGTCAGAAACACAGCACTGTACCAGCTACTAAGAAGGAGAAAAATGACTGCTACTGCTGAACCCAGGACACTGAAGAATTCCACACCTTGAGTAATGGATACACATCAGTTCAGTCATTGTGGGAGACTGTGTTTGAGCTTATGCGTATCTGTTATTATTTTCTTCTTTTTTTCTAACATTCAGGAATGCTACTCCTTGCCCATTCAGAAACCTGTAAAAATTGTTTGATATTGCAGAGGTAGAATGCTTTCCTTTTATTGATGCTTACATCAGAGTATTTAGTAGTCTGCCAGTTATTGTGAGAGAGGCCAATTTTAATTTTGTTTCATTAAAATAAAGTGAAAGCTCTTAATGTGAGTGCTGTTAAATGGTGTTTTGAAGCTTGAACCAGGCTGGGAGTTTTTGCGACTTGTTTCAGAAATTAAAGAAATTCCAGTCTAGTTATACAAACTTGTAGCTTCAAGGACTGATGTCAGAGAACTGTGTCATAAGTTGTTCGCTTCCCCAAAGACCTGAAATTCAGTCAGGCTCTGCTTTGTAGAGTCTTATTTACTGTAGTATGCAATATACATGTAAAAAGTATACTTTGAGTATAAGGTATAAAATGGTAATATAATGTGGGCCTACTGTACTGAGTGTATCATGTCTAACATGCTTTTAGTAAGGGAATAGATTGTTACTTGTTTGGGGTTTATTTTTAACTCCTTACTTGCATCTAAAGTTTGTACTTTTAATCGATTATAATTAGTAGGCTCTAAATACCTAATGTAGAAATTAATTTACTTCAAATGGGAGAATGTTATTCTTAAGAACATATTATTAAGCTCTCATTTTGCCAAGTTGCTGTATCTAAACAAAGGTAGATATAGACAACTTTAAGAGATTTGTGACTTTATGGGGCTAGAGTAGCTGAAGCATCTGAAATGTGTTCATTCAGCATATATACTTGGAACTGAGATTACATAGAAAAATACTTGTTCCTATTGTGATAATAAAATGGGAAGAACCTTTGATTCTTGCTGATAAGCGGTCCAGTGAAGAGGAAGGTTTGATTCTTCATGTAGACATACTAAAGCTTGTCAGAGAACATATTTTGACATTGTTTTGAAATGTTTTTCTTAAGAATTGGAATTGCTGCTATCATTTTAGTAATGCTATATGACCTTGGTGTTTTTTTGTTTTTTTTTTTTTTTTTTTTTTAAAATACAGTGATGAAAAAATAATCCAAGCAAAGGCACTTTATGAAAGAATTAAACCTAGAAATAAATGTGGCATTTCGTGCTTCATTGTAATCTGGGGAAAACTGTTGAAAGTTGCGATATTTTCATCAGTAAGAGTAAGTGATGTCATAGATGAGGAGCATAGACTGACAGTGTTTTCACAAAGCATGTGCAGAATTTTCTTTTTTGCTCAAGGTGTTTAAATCCTCTATTCTTACTATGAAAAGTGAAGTGTGGACTCTCGAGTTTTGCAGTAGTAATTACTGGGCAAAAAGGACTGTGAATCTGGAATCTGAAGAGGATCCTTCTACTAAAACTTAGCAGCAAATGTATACCAGTGTAAAAAATTTTGGGTGTTTGGGTTTTTGTGGGTTTTTTTTTCCTTTTCTTTTTTTTTTTTTTTTTTAAGAATTAAGGGAATATTTTATGAGGATTGTTTTAAGCTTATATAGAGTGTAGAAGGATTTGATAGTTGTGAGTGTGCCACTATTTAGCTCGTTTTCATTCATTGGTATTTTCTCACCATTTGAACATAATGATTCCTAGGATCGGGGTACTTGGACCAAAAAAAAAAAAGGTGAAGAACCCAGACACACCCAGACACAAATTAATTTAATGTGATAGAACAAACTTTTGATGTTGCATTGTTGAGATTCCTAACAGTTTTCAAGAACTTGCAAACCCTGTTGACTTTTGGAGAAGTAACAAAAATTCTTTTGAAGATAAGAGGAGGATTCATGACATCTCTGTTCCAAGTCCAAAAACAAAGACACCTTTCTTTTAGACCTGTGCTCCAAATAGAATCTTTTTCTTCAGCTTTGTGTTTTTAGAAGGTCCTGTGTTCTGCTCTTATGCAAGAAGGAGTGATGATGAACTTAGCTGGTTATTGACAGTGCAGATAATGAAAATATTTCTGAGAGTTAATCTAAAATATGTTATCACTGGAAAAAAAATGAGATTTAGAATACTTATTGGAGATCTTGTGTGAGATTTTGTGTGTGGTACTTCAGAGCCCATTCCAAGTTGATCTGCTCATAGGAGCAATAGCAACTTAATGATTTAGTAATTTGAAAATGTTTATATGAAATCCTGAAGAAATTGTTATGGAGTGATACAATTTGCAAATAAATTTGTAGATGTAGCAAAACAAGTGACAATGTTTCGTGAAGAAAAGATACTTACATACTTGCATACTTACAGGACGGGAGGTGGTTTTCTAGTGACAGCAGTGGCTCAGTATAATCTAAATTGCCTTTAACTCTCTCGCCTGCCAGTGGGAGAAGAGTAACTTCACTAAAGTTGGTGAAACTGTACTGTTAGTATCATAATAGGCCCAAGCTGCCTAACGCCATTGCACTATGCAAATGGAATTGAATATAGACTGGGGTTAGGTGTCTGAAGTGTTTTTAAGTAACGTGAAGGATGAAATTCGTCAAATAACCTTTAGAAAATATTCTTTTACTTAGAATATAATGTTTATACTGTAATATGTATAAGTATATGTAGTACTTTATGCGTTTAAGCATATGCTCCTAGAATGTTTTCAGGTGAAAATTGTGCAGCTTTCCTCCCAGCTGGCTTCTGTTTGCTGCCCACTGGCCTAAAGTTTCATGTTAGATTAATACTAAATGCGGTAAATTTTAATTCTCAAGCATGCCTTTCTTCTTATACATCCATTTTCTGCTAACTTTGTATTCCAGTAACTCATAATACTGCAATAATCTTTGATATAATACTTGCTTTATAATAAAAACCTAGACTTTGACACCTTGAGAAAAGGTACAGCTTTGAACAAAAAAAATAGATCAAGCAAAAGCAACAGGATTTTTTGTAAATTGTCCATCTACAATTAAAAATTTTTAATTTATTAATCAGTCAATTACATATACTTCAGCATTATAGTTTTTGTGACAATTCAGGAATGATTGCACGTATTATGAATCTGCACATTGTACTTTAGTTTTATGAATCATGTTCATGTTACCGTGTTATGACTCAGCAGATACACAGATGGGAATAGGCTGTTTGTAGAAGTCTTAAGTTACTCTTCAGACTTAATAATGAAATTTCAGCTTTGCCTTTAAGACTTCATTTTTATGTCTGTCATTGTATATTTTTTATTTAAGTACTTCAAATTACTGAATGTGGTCAACATTTCAGGCAAGAAGTAATGAACACTTCGACAGTGTTTGCACAACGTCTTCAAGTATTGTGTTTAATAGTTTTATATCTTGGTCAACCTTAATTGAAAGTTCATTCCTCTTAAGGAATGCTCCAGTACAGTATGCTCCAGATGCTATTTTGTCAAGGCTAGTTGCTGTAATGCTAAGTTTGATAATTAAATTTTGACAAAGTGTATGATTTAAAAATACTTTAAGTGGCTCTTTCCTGCAAATACGAAGTTACAAAGCTTTGAACATTTAGTATTATGCAAAGATAATCCCTAAAAGGTAAAGGCTTTGTACAGTTCTTTGGAGTTTTAAGTCATGAGAAAAATATGAGCAAATTGCCATAGTCTTTAAAGTATTTTTTCTTTTTTTTTTAATTTATTTGAAAATTCAGTGACGATGTGAGAGATCTACATGTGAGAGATCTATAGATGTGTATAGATGCACCTTAAATAGATTTCATAAATATGAAGCGCAGCTTTGAAAGATGTTCTCAGCTGTAGTACATGCGAGAATGAGCTAAGTGTACATAAACATACCTACTTGTCATACTTGTTAGTGACAATAAAATTGACTTATGCCATTTGAAATTCTTACATGATTTAGCATGTGTTAGAATAAGCAGGCAACTACTTTAATGTTACATTAAGGCATACAAGGACAAATTTTAAAAATATATTGATTTTGTTTTTAGTAATCTATAGTTTTTGGTAGGTATAGCTATATTCAATTTTATTAAATGTATTGGGTTTAGCTTAACTTATTTTCATTTGAAAAAAATTTATTTAGAAAAAATTTTGTGCAAGAGTATCTGAAAAGATGTCTCAATGTGTACGCTATAAAAGGAATTAATATATGAGATAACGTAAAAAAAAAAAACAAAACATTCCTTAAGAATGATGTGTAATTCCTAAGGTGAATTGTTCAGTTTGTAAATGCAGCTAAACAGAGAATCAGTGTATCAGGAAAACCTGCATTTACAGTGTGATATATGGCTATAGTGGAATATTTTCCTGGTTTTCTGTTTCTGCTACTTAGAATTTAATTCTAGCCTTTCGAATTGCAGTGTTTCAACATACTGTGTTTGATATTAGACTTTGAAAATGGTATTTCTGTCTCTTTTGCTCTCTCTCCTTTTTCATTTGTAATGGTGTGTGCATGTGCTCATGTACATACAAACATACTCCTGTGCCATCTCCCTGAATCTTTGGTGCTTCCACGTAGCAAGAGGACCATATACTAATTAAATGTAGTTATTATGAGACTGCAGTTAGATATTGAAAACTGTGACTGAGAGCTGATGAATACCCCCCCTATACTGAATTAAGCCATCAGTTATGCTTAAAGGTGGTAGTGCGTCTGTGCCCTATGCAGGGCATTCCTAAAAATTAATAAGCTTTTAAAGTGTGTAAGTTACATAGTATTATTTTCTTATATAGATACATACTATTATTCAGAAGTAATGTACTTTTAAAGTGAGTTAAGCTAAGCCTGCTAAAGACTCCTGAAGTTCTTCCTGAGTGTTCACATAGGGATATTATGTGAATTCACATTAAATTAATTTCCACCCCTGTTTTTGGAACTACTTCTTAAGGAATGAAGGCATGAGATTGTGCTTTGAGGTCTCAAAGTGGAAGACAGCAAAGTCCCAGATGACATGTAGTCATCTGCAAGACTCTGTGATCCATAGCTAGCCAGCAGAACCTTACCAAACAGAAGTTTTTCAATTTGATGTAGAGTTATATCCTTTATCTCAGGGATGTTTTCCATACTGTCTTTAATTACCTACAGCTGCTTTTGACAAGCATATCAAGGCTTAGAAAAATCATATACTCTGTTTGAAATCATGATAATCAGTGATCTTGGAATACTTCGCAAATTATACAGTAAAACTCATATTTAAGAATTTTCCACTCCAATAATTGCAGAAGCCTGAAAGTCCTTTTACTAATGTATATATTGTCAATCACATACCTGCAAATATATTGTGGTTTAATTTGAAGTTTTGCAAATGAATGATAATCATTATTTAGACACAAATGACCTTAAGCTTCAATTTAAGTGTGTGTAACAGTTTTCTGTTACTCATGCAAGCTTCAAGGAGGATAGTAATTGGAAAGACAATTTCATTTAGAGGTGGTCTGTTTTTATATTTTGGTCATAAAATGAACTCTTGCGGCAAGCTCTGAAGCAAATGTTAAAAATTAAAGCTAGTTTAACCATTCTTCAGCTATTTATATATTAATATTTTATATTTTTAGGGATATTCTGCATTTTCTGAACGGGGTTGTTCAGATTTTGTTGCAATTCACATGAACGGGCATATATTGGCTCTCGGACTTCCATTTTCTTTCTTTGTTATTATTTTGGCTATTGTATGCAATATTTCTTAAGTTAGACATCATTAAGGTGGCAAATAGTTCTGTGCAGTGATATGCTTAGCAGTAACCTTTACTGATAATGTGATATTGTCTTTATGTCATGTTTTGTTCAGCTTTCTCTGGCACTGATGAAGCCTAAGGCTGCTGTTTCTTTGAGTTGTTGATAATTTTTTATCTGATTAACTGACGCATTTAGTTGAAATCAGACACAGCCCTTAGGCTGGGCATGAATTTAATTTAAAAAGTATCAAAGGTTTGCACTGTGTGCTGCTTAATCATCATGTTTATCAGGCAAAGTAAAATTACCGGAAGGGCCATAGGGAGAGGGTTATCTTAAGGAGCAGTAACTTGGGAAATTGATAATAACTCCAAGGTAATTTACAGCTAGCTTTCACATTCATTAATGTAACATTTCCCACTAATAATTACAGTGCATGTAGTGTACTAATTAAATTGAAAACATTAGCACTATTTTTTTTTTTTTTCCTGAACTCCGAGAGGGTCAGTTATAGACTTTAAAATGTGAAATTAAAGAAAACTTCTGTACTAATACTACTGCAATGAATATTCTACTTACTAGTAGAATACTTCTACCAGTATTGTATGCTACAATGCATATGTAGGCATTTCCTCAAATTATCATCACCATACTTAATTGTATTTCAGTCACTGAAACCAGAAAAAGGCAAAATTGAAATCACAGTGCGCTACTATAACTTGCTCTTATATTTCTGTTTCTATTTTACTTGAACTGTGAACCAGTGTATCAGTACATGGGTATTACAGAGCCACCTTTGAAAACAGCATAACAGCAAGCATATTTATGGCACTGATGTTTTGGAGCCTTCAAAAAACCATTTAATTTTTATACCATTTCCTGATAGAAAATACCACTAAAAGTAATTACAATACATATAAAGCGGCATTAAACTCTTTACAAAATATATATAACTTCAAAACTATGAAGCTTCAAACATGAATTCTACATTTTAGTACAGTTGCAGAGATCATTTTGCTGTTCTAAGTTAGTCATGAAGATTACTCTTCAGGAATGTTATGAAAAGGAGTAAATCCGTGGTTGTAACAAGATATAATAATGATGTAAGTCCACACAAGAAAAAAGCCATCCTTCCATATTAACTTTCCTTGAGTATTTTTCTGTTCTCTGTTACTTTTTATATGATACCTAACATCTTTTCTTCAATTTTCCCAAATTTACTTCCTTGGCTTTGGAGTTCAGTTCAAATCCTTGATACTTAGCCTGCAGATGTTAGCCTGCTCTGCCTATGCTGGGCCTGCTGTTTTTCAAACATGTTTTTCATGATACCAAACCTGATCAGATTCCACATTAAAAGGTGAACTGGAGTACCCTAGGCCTGATACCATTGATTCTGGGATTGTTTCGCTGCTAAAGATGACCAGCTCTGAATGAAACGAAATCCTGTCTGTTTGCAAAATGTCCAGTAAGTCAATACCAAACAGTGAATCCAGTGAAGAACTAGTTTTCATTTAGTACTCTGTATGCTTCAAGTACTGAGCTGAATATATTGTGTGGCAGGGCTTTATGTAAACTTTGTCCAGTTGAGGAATTCATGCAGGTTATTAGAACATAGTTGTTTTTTTTTCTGTTCCACCTCATACTCCATTCTTCTTCCCTTCAGATATTCTTGTTACTTGAATTTCTGCCACTCTAGCCTTGATTTGTTGAATCATACAGAACAGGGGGTTGAACTTATTCCATTTCATGGTGTGTAAGTGTATTAACTAATTCTCCCATTTCAAAGCATATATTAAGTATATTGCTGTTTCTCCTTGTGGAAGCTGCTGTCTGGACAGTGATGGAAGTTTATATTTGCTCTTTACCATGAGAAGAACTAAATGAAAAGTGATGGTGGTGAATAGCTCCCTGTCAAAAGTCTTTAAACATGAAAGCTAGCCACAGCTAAAAAGTAACGCTATGTACTGCCACTTCAAAAGGTGATTAAAACTTACGTATTATAAGAGGAAATAAACTAGAATAAGTGCAAAATATTTTGTATATGATTATTTAAATTAGATTTAATGTAGCTTGTAAGCAAGCAGCCAGTGACAGTCTTCTGTTCTAACTTCAAGTTATAGTGTATACATGTGTACATATGCATATGTATATATACACACACAGGCATGCTTATATGTGTGTGTGCGCATGTATATATATAGGCATTCATACACATGTACATCCACCCCCTGTGTAGCAAATGTGTGTAACTGAAGAAAAGCAACCACCCCTAACAAAACCTATGAGTAATCTACTTGATGTTTAAATTTCAAGTTTGGGCCATTGTTCCAACAGTTGTTTAACTATCTTGATGTGTTAAATATGTGGTGTATCATTTGTATGATTATGATACCTTGCATGAAGAAGTAGTAATGAAAAAGCATTTGAACATTCAGTATGTCCAATACTGGGAGGCTATGCAGCTAATTGCAGAAGTTCTTTATGGTTTTGGTTTTTATTTTGTTGCTGTCCTCTAGATCATAGGTTAAATCTGCTTTACTCTTCCCTTGCCATTGCCCCCAAATCCCTGGTCTCCTTCATGATCATATAAATGCAGATGTTTTTCTGCAGTGTTTTTCTGCTTTTGTCTTCCCTTATTCCATTCTGTAGTTGAATACTGTTTTCCCTATAAAAGTGTTCAGTTTTTATTACCATATATTGTTCTAGTCTCTGATAGTCTCGATATATGTCAAAGCAGGAGTCTCATGTTTGCTTGCAAAAGTAAGAAGCTTCAGCCATTCTGATTCTATGATTCCATTACTAATATATTAGTGTGAGCAGAAAGGGATAAAGGCTGCTTCATTCCTTCACACACAAAGATGTGTGGTGACATGGAAACATGAACAGCTAATATTTAATAAATTAATATTGGTTTGTGATGTCAGATCCTGTGGATGGACCACTTCATGATTATTACCTTTGAGGTTATGTTTCTTGTGATTTAATTGTTCACATAGGCAGAAACACAGGTGATGTTTCTGGACATGTTGGATGATGACTGAACACTGTGATGGAGCACATTTTGGAGGAATTGTTAGGGTTACTCTTTTGTGCATAAAAATAGAAGCAAACAAGACTGAGCTGTCATGTTATGAGGCTTAACTAAAAAGAACTTTGAAGAATGCAACTTAAGTGCAGTTGTAGCAGTACAAGTGAACTGCATGTCGGAACTGCATGAAACAAAGGAATATGTGGAAAACATTTTAGATGTAAAGATACAAGAAAGCTTCATGAATCATTTTATTAAGTTTATTTAAAGAAAACTCTACTTACGTAACTGTTAACTTTTTAAGAATGTAATTCTAGATGGGTGAATTGAGTACATTGAAATGTTTGTGATTTATCTTTATTCTGAAAAGAGCTTTGAAATGTTGCACAGAAAGCTGAAATAGAAGCAGAAATAGTATTGTCTGGATAATAGTAGTAGCAATGATAATTCTGGCAGTGGATAATGTACAAGTGACAGATAATCTAAAAGTAATTTTTATCAGTACTGTTACTTCTGGATATGTGAGAAGCATCAGTCTGAAGCCTGTATGTTTTCACATTATTTTCACATTATAAATGCTATATCCATTAACGACATATAGAAGTACATAAATTGTGAACAGTGATACGATGTTCAGATTACTGTAGGTAGAAATTTTGATAGATACAGTCGCTCTTAAATCAGAAGTACAGATGATTGTGAATAACTTAGGAATTTGGTTGGGCAAATATAAGGTGAGAATTAATGTAAAAAATAAGATAATAGATGTAGGAAGGAATATTCCAGACAGGCATAAACCGGGAAATTTTTCCCTTCAATATAATTACGAATAAAACACCTTCTGCATCATTCTATTGATAAGAAACTGAAAATGAACTTTAAATTCAGACCCATGGCAGGCAAAGACTGGTTTGATTTTGAAGTTCATATATGGGTATATAGTTGAAAATTTTACATTAAAATCTTGCTGCAAGCTTCCTAGGATTACTGTCTGTTTGAGCAGGTCCAGAAGTTTAAGTCATGCTGTGTAGTTATGGTCAACCTGTGTTAAAAGACTTGGTAAAAGTCTAGCTAGAGCAAATTTTAGGAAAAGAAAGTAAGGTCAGCATGTTGATTGGGACTCAAGCAACTTAAAAATGCAAGAACTCAGTGCATTTTCAAATGTTACATTCTCACTATGTTTACAAGAAAAAATAAAGTACTGTTGGCTTAGGTAATTGAAATTAAAGAGAAAGTATGTCTTGGAAAACTTTCTTATGGCAGAGTTTTTAAAAGGTGATGTTAAGTTGCCTGTGAGTTTTCTTCTCGTGTTAGGGTAAAAAGCCTGATCTCACACCCTCTTGTGCTGCCTATTGTGACAAATACTGACAGTTTAATTAATCTTCATAATTGTAAATACAATTATGTAAGTACATAGTTGCATTTATACAAATAAATATTTATTTGTAGGCTGGATAGCTAACACTTCAGTTATAGTGAAGGGCTGGAAGTAATTTTCAGGATGTTGGGAAAATTTTAGAGTAAGCTGTTAAATATGATACTTTTACGTTACCCTGGTTATTTCTTCTGTAAAATGGTACATGAGTCAAGTAGATGATTGTGTTAGCGTAATAACCATGTAGTAGGTCAGCTGCACTGCTCTCTTCCATTCAAGATCTGCATTCCAGCCCATTTAGTTCCATATATTGGACAAAGGGAAAAAGATTTATTCTTGGTTGATTCTGCTAGTAGACATTCTGAATCTCTATTGCTGAGGCCAGTGTATACTTCTGTTGTTAATATTCCATGTCTTTTTTTTTCAGGACAAAGAAGGAGTGGAGGGTGTATCTGTGGGAGCCATTCTTTCTGACTACCAGAGAGTCCGAGTTGAAGATGTGTGAGAAAATATTAACCCTTATTAATGTACACATTCTGGAAAGTGCTTGTCTTTCTTGATTGTTTTCTAACTCAAATTCTGGAGCAGAGACAGTTGGTTATTGTCTCATGTTCTATGATACCTAATCTTTTCAATTTGTTAATCTTAAGTATCTTTCCCCTCACTCCCATGGAACCATGTATTCATTACTAAAAATCCAGTAAAGACTGTACTGGATTTTTTGATTGCTGTTCAGGTCTGTTAATGGATCCATTGAAAATACTTAAGAGTTTTGAAATGAAAATAGTAGAATATGTTCAGATCTCCAATTTCAGCAATTCAGTTGAAATCTCAATTGAGTAAGAAGGCTTACTCAGATCCGGTGTTGTGGTCAAGTACCTCTGTTTTTCAACAGTGTTAATATACAGGAACATCCTGTGACTTATCAGGAGTTAAATGCAAGAAAATCCTTTTATGCATGTCTTCCTTTACTTCCATAAAATCTAAAATATGTTATCATTAATCAGGAGCTTTCATTTGTTATTTCTGCTGTGCACATTCGTTAAGTATAGATGAATTGCGATACTTTTGAGAGTCTTAATTTAAAGAATAACAATTATGTAATGGGAATTTTGTGTGTTATATAGGCCTAGATTTGACTTGGGTATTGAAAAAAATTTTCACCGTATGTCTCATAAAATACAAAACCACCTTGTGTTAAAAATTAATTATAATTTCATGAGTTCATTAGTTACTTGATTAAAGTAAACGTATGGAATCCTTTATGAACTGTAAGAATGGTGAAACTAATCCTGTGCCAACTTGACTCACATCAGCAGGTTACACAGAATGGGTGTTTTCTTTGTACACTGTCCATAGGTAAATTGTAGTCTGAAATAGCTCCTTTCTTCTTTTGCCTTACACTTTAAACATTTAATGACTATCTGATCGTGTTACTAGGTATTTTAGAAAATATTGCTTTTGTTAATAGTGAGTTTCAGATCTTTTACCACAGCCAAAAGATTGACAGGATATCACAATATTTCAAACAGACCTGATTAATTCCAGCGTCATTCAGTGGTAAAAAAAAATTTAGATTGACCTGTAGATTTACCCTTTGCAATAAAGTTGTTTCACATAAACCATCCAAGTTACTTAGACTCAACTAATTTGTTAGTCGCCTAACTACTTAACATTCAGTTGCTAGAAATTTCTGTTAATTTCCGAACTTAGTGCTTCCATAACTTATATGGAAGTTATAATAAAACCAATCAGATTATGTGGGTGCTAGCTGTGAATTTACATGTCAACTTTAAACATCCATCTAACATACAGGAGAAAGCCCATATGCTGACCAACATGCTAATTGTCAATGCAGTGTAATTTTTGAGTGCTCTGTGCCAGTCTCATATTTAAAAGTTTTTCAGGAACTAGGTATTACACATTTTATCACCAGTTGGTGGTACTTTTTTGCAGGAGCAAAATTGCAGGTACAATTTGCAGGAGCATTACCTATAATAGTGATGCTCTAATTTGATAAGCCATCATATGCTGCCTATCAGATGCTGTCTAAATATGATGCATATCAAAATAATTAAATTTACAGTAACAAGTTGTTAATTTCTATCAAAGGCTGTACGTTTTCCTGAATAATTCTTTTCCTTGGCTCTTGATCCAAATCACAGGTTTGTTGAGTGTAACAAATTCAGCATATTGGACTAGTGGCATGCACCTCATTTTTCACCTTGCCTTAGCTGTGTTCATAAAAAGTAATCACTTCCAAAGATATTAAGTGATTTGCATCCCTGAAGGTTTTCTCATGGTTTTACTTATGTTTCCATGCAAATCTGTTTACACTAGTGAGTTACATCTTACTTACATAGATAATTTATAGTTAGAACGATTTTTTTCCTTATATTAGACTTAATGTATGTACTGAAATCTAGGGATAGTAATTGAAATTGTAGAATAAAAATTATCTAAAGGTAGGAAATGAGAGAAATCAATTTTCTTTCATTTTATGAATCATGCTGTGTAAAAGTATAATGCTTGGCTTTATCCATTTTTTTGTTTGTTTTTAAGTTGCAGAAGGCTTAATCTTCAGCCTTTAGCTTACCTTTGGCGTCGGAACCAGGAAATACTGCTTAAAGAAATTATATCATCTAACATTCAAGCCATAATCATAAAAGTGGCAGCTTTTGGTATGTATTCAGTTTCTGTGTAATATTGTCTACTGAAACTTCCCATGGACAAATCCACAGCGTAACAGAGAAGAAAAGAAATTTTGGTCTGTATTTTTGGGTATGAAATGTTAATATGAAGAAAATAATTAAAAAACCCAAAAACCAACAAACAACCAAAAAGCAACCAAACAGCAACAAAAAAACCCAAAACAACACACCAAAAAAAAACCCTCAGAAAAGTACTAGGTGAGTAAGTCATGATGTCTGACTAATCAGTTTATGTGTATGCAATTCATTCTTAGAGAAGACATGGAAAAACTGGAAAGTAATTCTTCCTGGCTAGTTATTATATTCCTCTTGTAATGTATTTGTTAGAGTTTGGTTTTGATTTGCAGTAAAGGTGCATGCATAATTCAGTGGTTCACAGTATTGTCATTTATAGATGATGCAGATTGGTCCCTAGAAAATAAAAAGCAACCCTGAAAGTTTTAATAGAAATACAGGAAATTAACGTCAAACAAGATGTAATTATATGAGACCAAAACATTTTGTGTAATGACAGTCTTTTGAGTTGGTAAAGCATATACCAAACAGAAATAGATCATCGTAGCCTTCAAAAAAAAAAACAAACGTATTTACGATATAGTTGTTTAGTATAACAGAAAATCAACATGTCCTTTCATTGTCAAATATGTAAAATGAGGTTTGAGTAATGAAACCACATGAAAGATAATGTTTGTTGTTTGAATATAAAGATAAGGTAAACTAAAGTTTTATAGGAAGTCTTATTGAATGACCCTAAGAAGTGCATGTGGAACATGTATATTCATTTTGGGCCTCTATACAGCTTTTCATTCAAGAGTTTTGAACGAGGTCTTAAGCATAAAGTGTGACCAGAGGACCTTTTCTTTTTGGGTTGACTAAAGATTTGCAGTCTATTGTACCAAAGAATGGCTAGTGTAATGCAAGAGCGTCAGTGGTATTGGTGATTTAAAGATGTATGTTTAAAAAATAGTAGTATAATATTTTATTAGAAGTCTGATGGCTGATTTATCTGGGCAACTTTCACATCAAATTCCTAGTGTCCATCTTCTTTAAGGAGTGCTTTATAACAAAGTAATTTCTCCTTTAATATTAACAAAGTATTGAATTGTAATCCCTTTAGACTGAATGAATTCACTGACTTTTTTTTTCCCATTAATGATTGTATGTATGTATTTATTTATTTATTTATTTATTCCTCTGTAGCTGGTATACTTTCTAACTAGTTTTTACATTATCCCTGTGAAGGTCTTGCTGTACTGTTCTCTAGGACCTGCTAGGGCTGCTGTGGGACTAGAATGATTAGAAATATTACATTCCCTCATTGACTTGTAGGTAACAAACAATGTAATTTAATAGCATATTCCTGAATATTGGAAGGCCAATTATAAATGCAGGGGAGTTGAATGTTGTGTTTTCTACTATAAAGCACTTTTTTTTTTCTTATTTTTAACTGAAAAAAAAATAATTCAAAGGAATAGTTTTCAGGCTGTGTAAAGTACATTTTAATATTATGTTATTTTTCCATAAAAGGCTTTCATTGCTTATGCTGACATAAAGAAAAAATAAGTCCACAAGGACATATAACATGCTTTTTCACATCAGAATCATTTTTTAAAGAAAATGTATGATTTAAATAATAGATAAAACTATTTCAGAAGTAGACATCATTGATGACCTGTCTTATGCCTGAAGCAAGATAAGCTTGTCTTTTGTATTCTACAGTCTTAAAAAAACCTTAAAATGCACTAGTTAGTGCACAAAGAGTGCTTTGTGGGCTATTCATTGAAGGAGCGAATACCATAAATACTTGTAGATAGCAATTAGATAGAAAATCACTCCAAGGCTGGTTTTTTTTCTTTTTACTTTTTTGGCTGTAGGTAAAAGAAAGATCTTATCAGAGTCAATTTCTCACCTGCCTCAGGCAGACGTAATTAGATGTAAGCAAATTTAATGGAGCTTTTGTGCTCTGGGGCCATTCTGTAATGCTTTAATAATTGCATGCCTTATTAAAGTGGATTTAAGGTATGAAGGCTGTTTAACATATCAAGTGGCAAAGAAGATAAGATACAGTTTACCTTTTTGCCTTTTAGATTAACAAAGCTAAACTGCAATGAAAATATTTAAAATAGCAGATTTAAGAGTCTGAAGAGTAATGCATTATATAGTACATTGTACAGATGTTAATGCAAGAAGCAAATCTGTAAGCTGAGCCTGACATTCATCAGCACTGGCATACTTGTACACCCGCCTTGTACTCTTTTCCATTAACTGAGTGCCAGTATTGACAAGGTAAAAGCCTGTCATTTTATGTAGAAAACACATAATTATGAAAGTAAATGAGTGTTAGTTTAGTACATTTCCCCTAAAATTCGCCATTACAAATTAATACCATAAACTTTGCCAGTGGCAAGAGTTTTCTGTCTCAGAGAAGTGTGCTTTTCCAGATGAGATTCCAATTGCTCTCACTTTACCCAGAGAAGAAGCATTGTTAGCAAGCCTTCTTCACATGCCTTCTGTTGATCTATAAGTAAATCTGCTTGCTTTCCTTTAGTGGATTTCAGAGGCTTTCATGATGATGGAAAAATATTCTGTGATCTAGCAGCAAACCTGAGCTACTAAAAAAAAAAAAAAGGCTGCTTATGCATATTTATCTTCAGTGTCATTTTCTTGCTGCTAAAGATGCCTGTATGATGAATAATACTTTTATATTTGAAACATACCCCTCTTCAGTGTAAATCCTATAAAATCACAGTAAGGTTACTCAATAATACTTCAAATAGAAGCAGTTATTGATTGTTTTTAACACATGCATGCCTGAAATCCCAGTAATATCATTGCTCATGTGAGACGAGTATCATAGTACTGTGTAATATGACAGAGATGGTGTAATATAACACAATAATGCATTTTTTATATCGTTGGCCTCTGAGCACATTGTATAGATTAAAATATGAATTAACTTGCAAAGTATGCATTTAACAGATTCAGCTTTTCATCTTGTAACTTTATTTACTGGTCTTACTTGTACCGCTGTTACAATGCATATTTCTTCTACTGCAGCACAAGCTGTAATACTGAGGTAGGAGTGAGAGGAGGAGGGTTACATTTGGAAGCAATCTTTGGGTTCGTCACAGTATGGGCCTCAGTAAAACCTGAGCATTAAGTTTTATTTAGTTTACTTATATAGTTAACTATACCCAAATCTTGTTAAGAATTAGCACTAAAACGCCAGCCAATATACATTATAAAATATGACAAACTTCAGTTCTCATATATTAGAAAACATAATTTAAATTGGTTTTATGTTATGCAGTTAAAGCATTTTGTCCTCAGTGATCTAGTTTTTCTTGAACTTTGAAGAGTAACATTCACTTCCAGTAAGTTTCTATAAGTGCACATTGGGAATTCTTCAATGATTCAGTCAAAATCAGAACATAAACTCAAATTGCTATCTTTTAGGGGATTAATATGCATTATTTACTTGATACATTGCAGCTTCTTCTCAGTTTGGTTATAGTAACTTAATGATTTATTGTTTAATTTAATACCTGAGAAAAACATTGTAATTATCAGGTAACAGAAATACTAATTTGAAATAAAAAAAAACCTCTTTCATGTTTAATTATGTTTCTAACTTCCAGCTGTTCTTTGGACCACAGGAGAAATGATACCATAAGGCTGTTTAGCTGTTGGACAATAATAAAAGCTGAACTTTGTATCAGGGCTGATTAGCTTGTGGTTCTCAGCCTACGTCTGAAGTGGAGCTTTTTTGCTGTTGCCACTTCTCTGTTTTGTAGGTCCAGCTACAATGAATGATTCCAGACAATGTACATGTTCAGCCATGGGTAGAGTTGAAATCAAAAGGTCTGTGAAAGCATGCATTTTGAGATGGTGTGGGCTCTAATTGCTTACCCAGGCTATTTCCCTCCAACAACGGAGTAATGAGTCCTTAGGGAGCTATTGCCATTTCCTGTCTGTCAGCAAATCCTAAAGTTCTTTCTCTAAAATGAGCTGTCTGAAGTAAGTATATTTAACTTGAGTTTCTTTTGCTGTGAGAAGATCTTGATGCTTGCCTTACAAGGTCAAGAAGATTGGTATACTCCTGCTATACATGGAATTCTCTGAAAAGCTGGTAGTTTAGGGAATAATATGGTTTCGTATATGTGCTGTTAACTTAAGAGAGAATGTTGCTTCTCAGTATAATGAAATTGGTACCTGGAGTTTTTGTTTATTACTTAAACCTAACTACCTAGGTACCTGCATTATTTTTATTATTTGAATTCCAGTAGTGTTCATAAGTGAAATCCTGACTGACTGAAATTGATAGTCAGACTCCCATTAGTCTTCGTGTAAGTAAGATTTATGTATAAAGTAGTACATTTAAAAAAAAAACCCTAGCACCGTGCAGTTCCTGGTTAAACACCTGAGGGTGTAATTTAGTGTTACAGATAGATCAACCTCTTCGATGCAGTTTTTCCTTCCCCCTTCTATCTGACTCTTCCAAACCACAAGTCTCTGCTTGCTTCTGCCCCATACCAGGTCCTGCGATCGTGTAATTGCAGCTGGGTGAGTCAGCAGAGAAGCGCTGCTTTTTTGTATGTGCTGGGAACTTGCTGTGTCGATGCCATGGCCATATGGAGGACAAAACTTTCTCTTTCGGTAGAAAGCTTACCACTCATTATTTGGGTTGGCTGTAATGTCAGATCATATCCTGAAGTAAAGTTGGTGTTTGTGTAAGTTTTGTCTGAGCACATCATCTTGGAAAATCATAGAATCATAGAATAGTTAGGGTTGGAAAGGACCTTAAGATCATCGATATTTTCAGTAGTAACTAATAAGAGAAATTAGAAGGAAGAGTGGGAAAGTGAATATGCATGAATACAGAAAAGCAATTGAAAGTTCTTGAATGCAGTGCTTCTTAAGGAGATGTCAGAGAGACAAAATTGAAGAACGATGGCTTAGGAGTGGAAAGATCGCTTTGCAGTTTGGGGAGATCAGATCATCTAAAGGAAAAGCGAAATGGATGCATCGGGCTAAGAATGGACTTTCAGGCACTTAAAGTGAAAGAGGAAAGAAAGTAAGGATTCTAGTGAAAGAAACAGAAGAATAGTTAGAGAACTTTGAGCTGCAAACTAGTGGAAGAAAAATTGCTTAGTTAGAGACGTCAAAACCGGAAATAACAGAATGAAAAATCAAGAGGTAGAAGTGGTGTCTTGTTAATTCTAGAATATTATTAGATGCTTGATAAGATTTAAGTTCTGGATACATATTCACTGTACAGACTTCTGTGCTGAAACAGAGCATAAACTCAAACTTTTGAAGGCATATCTGTGTAATATAGAACAGATATCCAGTTAGACCTGGATGCTTGCTTTCCAGGTCTCTTTGAGTTGAAGTTTTAGGAAACTTCTTGTCCTAACTTCATTCTTTATTTTCACTTTGGTCTTTGCCCTTTTGCAGGTGAGCTACTGAACTCTCCTGTAAGAAGTCTCTGTTAATCCTTTTGGGGTCTGTGACTTTTTTATAGCTTGTTTGCATGGGGATAAATATAGTGAGTGACACAGATTTTAGCACTTGCAGCAGGCCTTATTCTCTGTCACTGAATCAATTTCAATTCTTTTCTTCAAAACTTAAAACCACTAGGACTGTTCAAAGTATGAAAATACTAGAATTCTTTAACAGGGACAGAACAGTACATTGTTTATCGGTAATGATGCTGGAATGGTTGAACTTTTCTAATTAGATAGATTAATATATAAATCGTCCTCTAAAGTAATTCTACTTAAAATATTTCAGTAAGCTTAAGTTAAAAACACTGAAAACAGATTTATGTTGTGAAAGCCCTACATATGTGGCTGTATGAACCAAACCTGGAATAATTTTTAAGTCTCTGAAGTCTATTGAAAGTCCTGAGAGGAAGTTGACTGAGGCAGTATTTTTAGTTAACTGAACCATTTGCTGTATTGTCTTGGATTTGATTAAAAGCAGTTTAATGCTGTTGTTAAGCAATTTCATGATCTTTTTAAACCATGAACCTAAGGATCTGTGTGAAAATATTGCCTTGTTTGATGAAACAATACAAAATTTCTTCAAAGACTTACTGAGGTTTCTGTTCCTGAAAGGGCTGAGCTAAGTTGCTTTGAATCCTAGATGTAACTAGAACACAAATAACATTGATGTTTAAAAAAAAAATAATCACAAGAGATTACAGATAACATTGCTGGTATGAGTAGTTTTAGAGCCTTTTACCTCTTAATATGCTAAAATTTGATGATAACAGACTAACCTAGTTTAGAAAATATTTGATGTACTTCCAAGGAAGAAGATAAACTGTGATCCTAAAGAGACATACTACAACTGCTTCAGGATTAATGTTTTATAACTTTACCAGTTATCTTGAAAAGAGTTACTATACCTTCAGATTCCACCCCTGTACAGTTCCCACATGGAAAAATTACCTCATATGAAAAAAAAAAAAAGAGGGGGAAAAAAAAAAAGAAAAAGTGGTCTCATTATCATGTTGCATAAATTTAGCTCTTTTATACAATAAATTAGAAATATATTCACCTCAAATCTTTTAGAGGTGGAGTAATAGCCCCTATGTCTTGCATGTTCCTTCATTTTTATGTGAAAATTAAGCAGGTTTTAAAATTTTTTTTTATGGTTTGGAATAGGAAATTTAAGGAATTGGATGAGTTCACCTTTGTTACATAGCCTTTCATGTGTGAAAGTTAAAAATCAACTATGAACCTGTCAAGTTCTGCTAACAGACAAAAAGTTCACTTCCTAGCTCTTCATAGAAATGAAAGCTAAATATAACACCAAGAGTAGTTTGCTTTAAGGCTTTTTAAGGTGTAAGTTTACATTGCATTAATGTCTCTGTGTCAGGCGTACTTCTACATCATGAAGAATGTCTGACGTTCCTGTGCTCCTGCAGAGTAAACCTTTACCAACTGATCCTTTTGTGTACAGGCTTTTCATGGGCTATTAGAAACATACTTTTTGATGCTGCATAATTTAAGAAATAGTGTTTGATCCTGCTTCATGAAAATTGGTGATTTTTTTATTGTTTAAATGTGTATATTTTTCTTTCTAAGTGGAGGATTTTACCTTCAGAAATAGTCCTGTTTTCTCTGTTCCCATTCTATGATGGGTGGTCGCATCTGTCCTTTATGCTCTTCTGTGTTCCCTCAAAATTTCTGAATTTCTGTACCTTAGAAGTCCCATCACCTCCTTATGCCATTTTCTTCGTGAAAAAGAAATTGAAAAGAGAAAGACTAGATTTGGTACCAAAAATCTTTACTCTTTCATTGCCTCTTTTCTTATTTAAAGATCTAAATAGTTCTGCTTTTGGTAAGCAGCTAATTAGGATCTTCCCAGAAACCTTGTTGTGCTTTATACTGTCTTCCATCATCAGAAGTTAAGCCTCAGTCCCTGACTGTCATAATGATGGTATAAGGGTACTAATCTTCTCAACAATACTTCTTAAGTCAGGAGAAAGAAGGAAGGAAACTTTTAAGTGTGACTTTCAGAAGTACTTTATGTACCACCCTTTCTTAAAGCCAGTAACTATGGTTTATTTTCATTTATTCAGCATTTTACTAAGGGGTAAACCCAGAAATTTTTATAATAAAATACTTTCTTAAAAATCAAGACTATTTAAAAATGTTAAACATGTATAAAGTGTGTTTTTGTCAGTAAGATGAAGCTTTAGAATGTGGATTTTATTAGCTGAATGCCATTCCATGAAAATGGAACTTGATTTTCTAATGGTCTTGATAAATGCAAGTAATATCAAGTAGTTACCTCTCAGGTGAGGGCTTTATGCTGCACTAATACATGTGTATGAAGTGAACCTTTAAATACAATTTTCTTTTGTGTAACTCAACACTAGTGAAATGCCTTTTAGTTACGTTCTTTGGTGCCTCTTTTTCACTACATAACAAAGCCCTGGCAAAGTCCTGAATCTCTTTTGATGTTGCTAGAGTTCTCTACAGCACATGTCTTCTGGCTGTGCATACAAGGGCTCTGCAACCCAGAGGGTAACTGCAGGAAAGAGTATCTGCTCCTGTCAGTGGGTTTACCAGGAATTTCAGATTGAGTAAAAATTGGAAGTGATTATGCCATTTGTGCTGTCACTTACAATTGTACAGTAAAACTAGACCACAAACTTGGAGGTGAGAGCACAATTTATTTTGCTGGTCACTGTTAAAAACAGCATTATAAAATCTTTTGAGATGTTTCTGTCATCATGTACTAGTCTATCTTAAAGGAACAAACCCCCACTTGCTCTCTTGACAGCACATAATAAATTGACTGATGTAGTTCAGTTGAGGAGTTAAAAAATGCATTGAACATAATGGGGCATAACATTCTACTTTTAACATTTATTCATAGATGATGCAATTAAATAAAACAGGCATTAACTTCAAGGTCAGTCAGTAAAGTAATAAAAGTGAATATTTTAATTGAATTGTAATTGGTTTCCATTGATACATGCAAGTTAAGTAAAATAGATGTCAGTGCTGCAAATTATAGTTCCCTTCCTAATTAATTTCTTAATTCTACATACAGTCATCCAGGCCTTTGGATCTTGTTGTTGATTTATCCACCCATCCAGCTTTCTTCATGTCTAGTTTTATGGAGGAAAAATCTGGAGAATGTGGTTAAATGAAATGTACTAAGAATTAGCAATACATTGGTTTTGCTTTTAGTCTAAGTCATTTTAAGAACCTGAATCAATCTACTCATGGGTTTAAAGAAAAATGTACAAAATGGAAGTATAGATTCATATTAACTGTTTTGTAGGTGTAGTTATAGATACTTTATTACACTAATAGTAGCAGTAGACATACACTTTCATCTATATATGCATGGCATTAAAGATTTGAGATATGGATTACTGGTTCTGCAAATTACAGGTTGCACTGGTTATTTATGAGAGTATCTCTTTAACAGAGTATTCATTAAACATACAAATGTGTTGGAAACTAAAGGAAATAATATTTTTCAAAAGAAGACAAGCTTGCAAAAAACAGAATTCTACTGGGAAACAGAAAGGGTATATTGCATCTCAGATTTTCCTGTAGGTGCAATATTACTGAAGAGCTTAGCCATAATGTATGCATAGGCAGTTATTTGTATTTTGTATATGATTTTTATAGAATTTTTTAAATTATTATTTTGTGTTCATTAGGGGACAGAACAGTAGGTACATCCTTATTAATATCAAAAGTTGTGGCAAAAATAGCACATTTAGTGTGGCTGTTTCTGACAACTTTTTCCCTTCTCACATGTTTGTAACATATCCGTTATCTTATACCTAGCAACATACATTTTAGTCTGCTAATAAAGAGCAATAAACCAATACCAAAAAAGAATGGAGGGAGGAAAAAACCTCAGTCCTCTTTCACTTTAATAATTAATAATTTTTAAAGTATTACCCTAGATAGTAAGAGAATTTTTAATGTGCTTTAATGAAGTATTTAAAAACTTTCTTAATGTTTTGAGATCTTATTCACTCTAGCTTGTTTTTGTTTCACAGGAATTTAAATATACCAAGACAATCATTGTAAAAATTAAAAGGCATATTATTTGAACTCAGCAACTAATTTCTATAATAGTGTACCATACATTTATATAACAGCTTTTATCATCAATGATCTAAAGTGCTTTGCAAGGTACTACTTTAGAAATTGCTTCTAAATGGAATCATTCTGGTGGCAGCTTTTTAATGATACCCACTATTGTATAAGGCAATAGAGTAGGAAAAAATAGACAAATATTGGAATCAGAGCAAAAAAAACCCCAAACCACAAGAATTGAGAGTAGTAGAAAATATGATCACTGAATTTTTTCCAGTGTTCCTTCACTTTCACAAGTCATCATTTGGTGGTTCTTGTTTATTTGGTATCTTAAGACCTTTTGACCACCCAGCATCAAATCCAGCTAGGATATTTATTTGATTGAAGGTGAAGGTTGAAAGCTCTTGAAACAATTGTTACTGCATGTTTTTTATCCCAGTACTAATTCCTGCCAATTATTTGATTTATTCCTGAGAAGTGACCCTTTAACAGCCATGAGTTGGCAGAAGTCAAAGTCAAAAAGGTGAAACAGGAACACAGAAGGGCAAGTTAGAGGAATTAATCAATGTTAGTAGGGCGTACTTTTTTACCAAGAAGAATGAATCAAAATGTAGACATCATACAGACAATTTTGTGATAGGTCAGAAAGTACATTCTGTAAGTCTGAGTTTTCTTTATGTCTTCATCCTTTTTAATTCTTACCTTTTTTCTGTGGGTCACTCGCACAGAGAATATGATTTAGCAAAAAAGTTTTTATTATGGGATACAGTCTGTGACACTTCCAGTAATTTCCAGGAACTATATGAAAATTAACTTGTATTTTAATTCAGCAGGTATCTACAAAGGTAACTTCTGACTGAGAGGTATAGTTCTTCGTTCTACCATGGACATGCATGTTTACTTCACTGGTTAGTGACATTTCTAAGAAAGGAAAACAATAGTTGACATGCAGTGGAAAGGTAATAGGCCTTATTTTTCCACAAACAGGGAAACCAGTTGCCCAGAAGGGATAAGGAAAAATGCTGATGAAAAATGCTTTTGTTGGTTTGGTTTTTTGTTGTTTGTTTTTTTTTTTTTTCCCTAGGGGAAAAGAAAGAAAAAAGTCCTTATTGATATTATAACAGTACTTTATAAAAATGTGTTGACACTTTGGTTTTTGTTTTTTTGTTTGTTTTTGTTTTCCAGGTTTAGATCCAGATAAGCATCTGGGAAAAACTCTGGATCAAATGGTGCCTCATCTTTTGGAAGTGAGTATTACTTCAAGGATCCTCATACAGATAAAGTTGCAATTAAAAAGTAATATAGCCAAAAAATTCAGTAAAATTAACTTAAATTTTTACTTAGTTACTTTCAGAAATCAGGTGCTAACCCAAGGCTTATCTTTGTACATTGAATTTAAGCCTCTGATGCGCACTTTCAGTATGAAAAACGTTCTTTCTGGAGATAGAACACAAATGGTGCTGCTGTCGCGAGAACAAACTAAAAGCAAGAAGCCTTAATATTAAGGCTCAGTGCTAACTCGTATGTTAATATGATAAAGCTAAGTAATTGCATGTGAGTTAGAGACATTCACGGCAAGGAATGGTAGTGACGGAACCACAGTTGACACAAAACTTTCCCATAGATATCCCTATCCAAATTTTTCATACCATTTTTACACAGCCAGACTGAATACTATAGGGCCTTTCAAAAATGGACTTAGAGTTTTATTCCTGAGGATGTACTTGTTTCTGTGCAAAGGGTTATGTAGTCATCAAAGCAGGAAAAATGCTTGTATGTGGAATGAATAGATTTATTTAAAGAAAAAATATTTAACTAGGTGAGGGGAAATGGGGGAAAGAACCAGTTTTTGTGCCAGAGTTTTCTTTGAGTTTGAGGTAGAAGAATCAAACATCATGCTAAGTACAGTTTAAGAATAACAGGTCTAGAAGTGTTTTTTCATATATTGTCTATGACAAAGCCAGTTTACCATAGTTCCTTTCTTGCCCTTGAGCCTGTTTAAAAACCCATGATTATTTGTACATTTGGCTATTAATAGTCTTGCTGTAACTTTTATCAGTATAAAATGTCTGAATTTGCACAAAACTATTTCCTAAAAATACTTTTAGTTGTTACTCTGGGTAGTTACCATTCAGCCTTGCTTTGTAAGCAGTTTTTCTGGAACAATTAAGGTCATGATAAACTTGCGTAAGAGAAAGAAAAAGGAACTAGAATTTGTTAGAAACTTTAAAAACCTCTTTTGCTGCTGAAAGATTGTGTTTAAATAGGAATTATATCTTGAGTTTAACTTTATTTTAGTAGTCAGTTATGTGGCTGGTGAGAAGAGGATAGATAATTGGTACTTGGCAAAGTTGAAGAGGAAGAACAGAGGTCCATAGCATTCAAATAGTTTTGCACTTGAAGAGATTGTTGTTGGCCTGCTCTTAGCTTGGGCTTTGCTGCTTCTGCCTCAGAGCTGGAGAATCTGCCCAGAAATCCTTCCCCCCTGCTATATCAACTAGTTGATGTGAAAAATCCACTTCATTATCCCCTTTTGTAAGTCTTGCTTCACTTAGATCATCAGATATTCTCAACTGCAGCAAAGGTTTAAGAATACCAGGGAATGGAAGGAGAGGTATTTTTTTCTGCTCCAGAAAAAGGGAAGGAAGGAAAGTAGGGGAATAAATATCTTCCTAAATGCTTGCAGTATGGGTAAAAAAACAGTGGCAGAGACGTGGAGTAAACAAAAATAAGTGAATATTAACTATATATAAAATATTTCTTTGTATCGTCTCATGTGGTTTTAATAAAGGTACACTTAAACCAGTAAATGATTGCTAAATTTAGGGATATCGGTAAGATCCAAGAATAGTTAGAAGAGTGGATTTATCTGTTCTGAAAATAGATTGGTTTTCTACAGGAAAAGGAAGGAACAGGGAATGGGTTTGCCACTTCAGGCATCAGTAAGCTTTTGGATTAGATGATACAGTTTCATTAAACGCTAAACTTTAAATTGGAAGCTGTATTAACATGGCTGTTTGGCTTGACTATTCACTACTTCTCACCACTGAGCACCAGTTCGCAAGTTTCAGTTCACCACTTGTGAACATGATTGGATTGCTTCCAGGAGCTTAACTGCTATATAGGCATTGCATTGCCTGAACATGTTGGACTCACAGTACTCCATGATTGCTTCATAGGCCTGCTCTGATGCTGGCATTCTGTATAGTGCAAAAGAGTAACATTACTACGGAGAAGCAGATTTACTGACATGAAGTCATGTTCTGGGTGGACTGTAGAAATGGCTACTGATTGTAAATTCCCACAAAGGTTGTTTGGAAGATCTTTGGAGTCACGAGTAAATAATACATAGTTTAAGAGTGCCATCAACATTTAAATGCTCTTCCCCCAGTTTGTTGCTGCAGATCACTTAAGCAATGTTTCTGTTTGTCAGAGCCATTCCTTTAGAATCTTAGTAAGTGTCAGATAGGGAAGGATAAAACTTTGTAATAATGGAAAAAGAAGCATTTTACTGTGGAACATATTTAACAGAAGCATCAACTTTACTGTAATATCAGTTTCATACTGGTTAGTCACATTTGGATGAATTAATATTTATGTATGTCTAGTTAAATAAGCCGAAAGGAGGAAAGTACAGTTCCTGTGTTTGCAGAAAGATTCTCTTACCAAAATTCAGGTTGCAGCTTCAGTGGGGCTGCAGATGGGTAGCTACTCACTTAAATCTGTAGTCTTGTTTTTCTTTATGAAACTATAGCAGCAAGTCTTAAAATTTTAGTTATGTTAAGAGGTCATAATTAAAATAAGGCTAAAGAAGTATACGTCTCCATTTGGTTTCACCATCATGCATTAAAAAAATAAAAAAAAAAAAAATCACCTGGTATTTCGGAGAAAATGTATTCTTCCTGGTATGTGACAGCTCAAGTGAAGTAATTCTTATTTACCTGGTTTCACTGAAATCATTACTGTCATGCCTTAATACTTCTTGAAGCCACATTTGCAGTTTTATCTTGTATTGATACAACAATAAACTGACCAATGACTGCATAGCTTTAGAACTCGTAGGGCATTTTTACCCTACTTGGAACTGGTTATCAGGCCACTGTAGGGGAGACTGCTAACTGATTATTTATGTAGCTGTTTCTTGTGCATAGGAATGATATGAAAATCAAAGTCAGTACAAATAAGTTGTTTTAGCTGGATACTTAGTTGACTTTAAAACCTAATAAAACCAAATAAATAACTATAAACGGAATAGAAATGCTTAGGTTTATGACATGAGAAATACTCTTGGAAAACAGTGAAGTCTTCATCGTCAGAAGTTCTGGTAGACAGAATGTGAGAGCAAGGAATTAGTAGATTTCAGTAAGGAGGAGAGGAAAAATTTAATATTCTGGCCATACCAATGCAAACATGATAATAAATTAATTATTAACTTTACACATCACCAAAATTACCAGAACAGTATATACTCTTATATCTTTGATTTGTGTTGTATTATCTAGCCAGTAATTTCAAATTTCACAACAAAATCCTTGGAATTTCCTGTTGGATTTTTTTTGCAATTTTATTTTTTTCCCTGTTCTTGTGGGATTCTCTTTTGTTTTCTCCATTGACATCAAATGTTACTTTACATAGATGTTTATTCAGCTGGTGCAGAGTTTTTCATTACATTGTGTTTCCTAGTGTGATATGCAAGTCTATAAGAATCTTTGCAGTTCTGTTTAAAATTAGTTGTGTAGTGTTCTATGTGTTCTTCAGTTTTGTTGAAAACCAGTTTATATCTTTGTAAGCTCAGTGCCAAAAAAAATACCAATGTTGAGTAAAAGAGAGTTTTTTACATTGAACCACAACATGTATGAAATGGTGTCATTTGTGATTGGTAGGGAAATATCCTTTACATTTTAGCATGTGTTTATAAAGTTCACTTCTGTGATACTGCAGGTCAGGAATTAGGACTTTATTTACTACTTTTTATACTAAAAGCTTACATTAAGGAACAGGCTATAAAATAAAAAATAACTTCTACTATAATTTGTATTCTGGACATATAAAAAATAAGCATGAAGTAACCACTTTCTTTTCAGAAAAAAATATCTCTTCAAGACATTACAAGAGGCATGTCAATGTTAATTGCAAAAAAACCAACCAAACAAAAAAAACCTCACCAAAGCAAACAAATAAACAAGCGAAAAAACCCCCAACAAACCCAAACCAACCCACAAGTAAACACTGATTTCATCCACTGAATTATTTAACTTTGGAAAAATATATTTTCAGACTTCAGATTTACTTCAGTTTGTGTACAATAAAAATGATAGTTACTAATATAAAGGGGAGGTGGTTTTGCTGCTGTAGCAGCCAAAATGATGGAGGAGTATTAAGTGGGAAAAACTTTGATTTACTTTTGCAATTTTTTTTTATGATTTTACATGCAGAAGGTTGAACTTACGAGTACAATGATGATCTGCAACCTATACATTTTTCAGGAATTAATTTTACTGGCTGAGGGCATTGGTATTGTGGCAAGGAAGCTTCTTAAATTGCTGCTTTTTTCTAAATAATAGGTCTCTAATAAATTATTGATGAACAGTTGCTACATAATTGCTAAACTAAAATTGCTCTCATGTCCCACTGTTTCTTATATGCCTGGAGCCCTAGCTTTTTACACCAAAACCATCACTGGCAATTTACCAAATCTCAGGGGCTGCTCATATTCTCCTGAGACTTTATTTATAGAATGGCAAATGTATATTGTGGTTATAATATAGGGAAGAAGCTCTTTACTATGAGGGTGGTGAGGCACTGGAACAGGTTGTCCAAGGAAATGGTAAATGCTCCATCTCTGGCAGCGTTCAAGGCCAGGTTGAACAAAGCCTTGGGCAACATGGTCTATGGTGAGGCATCCCTAGCTATGGCAGGGGGATTGAAACTAAATGATCTTAAGGTTCTTTCCAACCCTAACCATTATATGATTTTATATTTGTCTGTACTTCTGTCTTCCCTAATAGACAATAAGAAAATGTTTAGTCATTTGCATGCTTGCCTTTGAAGTTGATAAGTACTTCTTTATGTAAAGAATGTTCCTGTAATTATAGATAATTTAACTGTTACAGTTTCTATGTGGGAACAAAGGTCTTCACTTGCAGTAGGAAGCAGTTGAATTCATATCTTTTATCTTTGATTACTAAGCTTAAATGGCAAAGTCAGCTTTAATCCTTGTATTTTGTTCCCACTGGAAAAGGCTGTTCTTCAGGTAGTGTTTGGGTTGATCATCTATATATCTTGTGTCTCAGTGTGTATTTAAGTTTAATTTTGTGTAGTCTAGAAGACTCATTTCTTTTGGATTTTGAATTGGACTTCCATTTTTAGTTAAGTTTAATTTCTGAATATACTGTTTTCTGGCTCATCTGAAATAGAAGGCAAATTTGGCAAATGTAAAATTTAGATTAGGGTTTAAGCTCTTGAATTGTTATGAATATATCATCCAACTTGCAAAACAAACTAATTGCTCTTCAGTAAATGTTAATATTCTAAATGACTAAAAGGCAAAGTTTTAAACCATTGGTGAAATTTTAAAACATTACTGACTTAAGTGAATGTTAAGAATCTTTCTCTGAGCTGCTGAATATCCTCTATTCCCGTTGACATTAGTGGGAACTGAAAGTCCGTTAGCACCTTCTATAACTGGTGTCAAGAATGATCTTGAATCCAGTTACATTGAAAGTGAGGATTTCCCACAAGAAAGATAGGAGATAGTCGCACATCTTTTAGGTATTCAGTGTTAATTGCCAGTAATTATTCTAGGCACTGATGTTTACAAGGAGAGCTACCAATTTTGAAAGTGACTTGTAAACA